>JARHVA010003291.1:0-55000 GCA_037957365.1 Torreya grandis
TCTCTCTCTCTCTCTCTCTCTCTCTCTCTCTCTCTCTCTCACACACACACACACACACACACACACACACACACACACACATAACCTACCATAAAAAATGAGGATTTTTCATAATATCAAGGAAACTACCTTGATATTATAACACTTTGTGAAAAAAATATTAGGGGAACAATTTATGTTCTAATTTTATCTCTTGTGTTACAAGGGTTTTAACATCTAAGGATGCACATGCACATTTCATCAAATGATTAATTATGACAAAATAAATATTATATTAATAAATTTCACATAGTTAAATACAATTTATATTATCTAACACACACTCTGATTTGATCAACATTTTAGGTGACAATTAAGGTGATGGTTTCTACCCCAATTGGTGGGAGAACTTCCAGGAGCCATATCTTTTGCACCATAACTCCATTTGACTCCCCATTTGAACCATTATAAAGATAAGAATGAAGGGAACATAATGATATGTAAATATATCTACTAAATGTTTATTTACCCCCAAAAACAAATGGAAGCTCACCAAATTTCAATTTTAGTAGTGCAATCTAAAAATAGTAAGTTTTTAAAAATAGTAATTGTTTGAATTCTGTATTGTTGTAAATCATGGAAGTTAAACCACTTAATCTCCCTTGAGATTGGTTACCTTACACATCCTCCTCATACATTTAAAACAAGTATAAATTAATATGTAACCCAAAATGGAAATCAAACATCTCTTCTCAAAGATAGGCATATGTTTGGGTCTACAAATTTGATGAATAAAACATCTCTTCTCAGAGATAGCATTATTGTTATTGTGTTATTGTTTCTTGAATTATCTTTCAACCAAATATTTTTGAGTTTTGGATCACACTCATAATCACACATGCTTATAAAATTTTATTATATCACATGAAATATTTTTTGATTCTCATGTAGTTCCTCTTGAACTGATACAACTCTTTGTTTTGCTCCTAAGGATTTATTCTCCTTCCTAACTTGTCTCTCCCAAAAATCTTATAAAAAACATCATTTCTTTCCCTACTATATTAATATTAACATATATATTATATATATATATATATATATATATATATATATATATATATATATATATTAATGGGTGTATATTAAATTTATTTTAACTCCACATAACATAAAGTAGTTACGTGGCTTTCAATTTTCAAGATCCACACCTCACTATCAATAGTTGTCAAAAACTATGAAGTGACATTTTAGGCATAATGATGGTTAGGAAAATGACCATAAATTACACATAATTTATTAAATGGATATTAAATTTAAAAAAATGTCATATAAAATGTATTTCATCACTCTTAATAATTTTAATTACTATATAATAACATAAGTTGTCATGTATGAAGAACAACTGTTAACTATCATATAATACATAGATGATGTTTCTAGGTTCAATAGTAGTTAATATATCTTATGAAATTTTACATCCATTTATCCAAATATTATTTAATTTAAAACATATAAATATACATAAGTTTTATATAAACCTTTTAAATTTAGTAACATAATTTTCACCAAATTTATTTCTCAAGGTAGTGAACCATCAAGCTAGATATAAGCATGTTTCTGCCTGAATGACTGTCACAAAAACTATCATAACTTTAGATACACTTATCCAATTAAGATTAAATTTTAAAAAAACATTTTAATATTAGTTTTATATCATATTTGAAAATTTTGTGATGTAAATATTAATGTAGATATACATCAATGTCATGATCCTTCCATAGACTAGAGAAATGCATCATTTGATAGAATGCTCATTTACAAAAACTATCTTAAAATTTGAATCACTTAATAAATTGATCTTAAATTTGGAACTTATACTAAATAATACATTTTATGAAACATATTTAAATTTAGTAATCCAATTATTAATGTAGATAAACCATAAGTGATGAAACATACTAGTAATGAAATAAATATTATGCCTCCACATTGACTCCAAATGGTTTGAAATTTTGTACAAAGGCTGTAAATTTCATTTTTTAAGCCACCACAGAGTTTCTACATCTAATGTATTCCAAAACATAACTAAAATTTAAGAAAACACTTATTAGTGTAAAAATTGGTATGTTTACATGATAGCTCTAAAGGGTCTAAAATTTTGTACAAAGGATGCAAATGTCATGTTTTAAGCCACCACCAAGTTTTCGCATCTAATTCATTCCAAAAAATAACCAAAAGTGAAAAAAATATTGCTATTTTAATAGTTGGAATGTCCTTGAGGTATCTCCATTGGTCTAAAAACTGGTAGAGATGTTTCAAGTGTCATATTCTATGACCCCATAAAATTTCATTAGCTAATTCATATTGTAGTTTAAGAACCATTTCAAGAAAGTATTTGTGACTAAATAGTCCTTACAGACTAACATAGATAATCAAAAGGTCTCCACATTTTCCATAGTAAAGGAATACTTTTGAAATATCATTCTA
Organism: Torreya grandis; assembly: GCA_037957365.1. Lineage (NCBI taxonomy): Eukaryota > Viridiplantae > Streptophyta > Pinopsida > Cupressales > Taxaceae > Torreya > Torreya grandis. The sequence continues at coordinate 2,467 of JARHVA010003291.1, forward strand.
AGAGGTAGACAAGATTACACAAACAATGCCACAATCAAAAAATCAAAGAGAAAACAATGCTCTCTATTTTTGTGTGATGTAAGATTGCACAAACCTTTGGATGATATTTCATCAACATGACTTAGTCAAATATCCATAAAAGTAAGAGTGACATATTCAAATATACATACAATAAATAATGACATATGAAACTATAAAATAAAGCATACATAGTCATGGGGGATGCTAGTAAAGAAAAATATTCAAATTCTCAAACAAACAATGTAATAGTAATGAAATAAACTCATGAAGTGCATAAAAGAAAGCATAAGAAACCAACATAAACATGTCAATGTAGCCCACAAACAAAATGTGTTAGGAAAAAATGTCAAGTGTATAGCATATAAAGTACCCTATGTGAGATATAATCATGGATAAAGGCATGTGTGAGTACACATGTAATCCCAGACATGATAATGAAATGTGATCATTGAACCATATAACCTATGTGTATCAAGATCAAAGAAGTAGATGCCCCCAATGTCTACATGACATGAATAAAGAGAAGGCCCAACATCTAAAATAACAATAGATCATGTATCTATGTATGCATATATCACACTCTAATAAAAGTTTTACACACATATGTGTATCTATAAGTAGTTAAATATGCCATCCATAAATATGGAACTAACACATAGATGAAAATGAGCCATTAGAACATGTAGGTGCAAAAAATATTTTTTGTATTTTTGTATTTATTTAATATTTTAGAATGTTTTAAAAGGAAATATCATCCTTTGATGTAATCCAATGGATGGCCATAAATATATACCCACTATGAACTAGGTGTAATAATCATGTGATGCTACTAAGGAGAACATATAGGTTCAATATCTATCACTTTAGTATCATAATGTAAAATAGGACTTTGAGGTAATGAAGTAGTAATAGGAGTAGGGGTTTGTGGAAAAAATCATTGAGTAATCTATGGTTTCTTTAGAATAATTGTAATATGAACATATGTAGGTGATCTCGATATGTGAACATGGTGCATATTAAATGGGTACTCTTTGGAATCCACTATATGTATATAATGTAATGGTCTCTCAATTACTAACTACCTAGTAAATGGCATTGTTTATTACTTACTATTTTATGGTGAATTATCCTAAGTAAGCTTGGTAATTAAATATCTAGGTATAATTTTTTCTTTTTCAAGAGAATGCTCATATGGAAATTTTGAAACTATAGTTACCTAATTGGCATCAATGTAGTTTACATACCCATGCCCTATAAAAGGTGTTTATTGAAGTATATGGATCCAAGGTATTCCTAATAACATATAAATTTTCAAATATAAGGTATAACTAAAAAGGTATTAACCACATGTGAAATACCAACATCTAAATTTAGTTCAATCTTTCCAAGAACCTTATAGTGAGTCCCATTAAATTCTCTAGCTAATCTAGTAGAAATATTCAAGCCATGATGAGTATAACCCAAGTGTGTAAGTAATGTCATGGTGCAAACATTATCTCTTGCACCAGTATCAATCATAACACTCTGTATAGGGTGTTTGTCAAGGTTTCCTCTAATTAATAAATAATGAAGATCAAATTCATCATCTTAATCCTATTATCATCAAAAAAATAGATGGTATCTGAACCATAAGATTCATATGTCATGTGTAAGTACTAGTAAGCCCATATACTAAGTTCCTATAATGAGATGGTGGATGCGTATTATATGTCATTTGAACCTCTAGTTCCTTATTAGAATGGTCTTGTAAATTATTGTTAAATATTTTTTATTTTTGGTAATAACCAAATTGTGAGCTTAATTTATTTAGAGGATCATAAAATGCAAGATTTTGGTCATCAATAAGATCTTAAATCTTGTGTTTAAAGTGAAAGCATCAATTTTTAGAATGAAATAGTCCCTAATGATAATCAAAATAAGCATTCACATAATATCCTTTGGATAGAGGTCAATTCATATCAAAATCTATAGGATGAGGGAGAGATATAAGATGAAGCTTTAGTAACTATGGGAGTAATGAATCTAGGGACTTAGATAAATGGGAGAACTATCTCATTGGTGCATCAGATAAAATTATATGATTAGGTTGTTGTGAAACTATGTTAATTAGGGTGTTTGTTTTATTTTTAGACTCAAGAGGTTTTAACTTATAACTTGGTCTAATTATGATTCTTTTACTAGATGTAGACCTAGATGATGTGTTTACTACATATTTTATATTATTTAATGAAAAAAGCTTCATTTCATGGTCCCATACAACATGGCATAAGTCATCAAAATATTTTAACTTTTTAATAACAATGGAATCATGTAAAGGAGAAAGAAAACTTTGCTTGAATATGTCTTGAAACTCCTTATCTACCATATGATTGGTCATTTTATCTATCCATGTCTTATATCTATAGATATACTCATTGATTGGTTCATTGGTTCCTTATTTGATTTTGGTAATTTGAGCATAAGAAACTTTTTTGGAAATATTAATGGAGAAGTGTGATAAAAATCAATTAGTAAGAGGTTTGAATAATTTCATGGATTGGATAGGTAAATCATATAACCACCTCAAAGCATAGTCTTTAATATTCTCAAAAATAATTTATTCAATTGTTTTATCACTAGAAGCATTATCAAGGTACGACACATAAAATTACTAAAGATATTGTTAAGGATCATCTTTGCCATCATAAAATGGAAATTTAGGTGAAATAAAACTAGTTGGAAAAGAGTGCAAAGATATCTCAAGGGAAAGAGAGTTATGTAACACATCTTGTAATTTAATAAAATGAGGGAATTTTAAAGAATTTTTTTCAATGTTTTTAACCTTTTCCTCTGAGGTATTTATAACTTGAATGAATTTTTGAATTTTAGACCCATTGGGGTTTATATTAGTAATTTGAGTAGCCCCCAAGGGGGGTGTAAACATGGTTTGAGTAGTAATAAACATTGAAATAGGTATTTTCAATGAAACAATTGATAATTCCATGGTAAATGTAGTAATAGTGTTTTGGTTTTTAGGAAACAAAGGTTTAAACACATAACCCATGCCCCCACTAGATGTATTATGTTGTAATGTGTTTAAGGGGAGGGATGTTTCAAATATACCTGTGACATTTTTATTTCTAGTATAGTTTATAGGATCTCATCAATATCTTCTAATTTTTTATGAATATGCTCATGATTCAATACAATTTCCTGCACTTGATCATCATCTATTTTCTCATTTTCATTTGTTTCATGGTTTTCATTATCATAAACTTCTTCTTTGACAAACCTATTAGTATGTTTTTCATTGTCAACATGGATATCTTTATGATGAGATACCTCATTGGTTGGAGACATCCTAAATAGTGGGAGGAGAAGATCAAAGTGTTAAATAGGCACACCTCCAAATCTAGGGATATGCCTAGGTTTCATGCAAAATAATATAAGTAAAAAATGAAACAACAGAACAATCTAAAACCCTAACTGGTTAAAAATCTTAGGAATAATAAAAGATTGTATTCATACAAATTATGTTCACCAAATTTTTTACCCTAAAATGTTAGTTTATATTAGGTTTATATACACATTAAAAAGGATATATAAATGGATAATCATAAGGATGATAATCATATATATAGAGTTTTAACTGGGTGATAAACTTAAATATAATATATGATTAATCTATAAAATTGAGAACATGTTAAATACAAAAATTATAATTAAGCTATGTATGGAAATGATAAGGAAGTAATATACTTAGATGGTTTTGATGTTAATGTAGTGTTAGATATAGAATAAGTAAAATTTAGACTATAAGAATATTCAATAAGAGTCAATTGATTATGGATTAAGTGCATCTAGATCTCTAGACACTAACATCATCCTAAGATGGTTGCGATGATGTTATTATATGGGTTGGATGTAATGTCATATATGCAATATTTATTGGAAAAATAAATGACCACATTGATGATTTTATGTTTGAATTCACCCTTGATCTGGTGCATTCATATAAAGGCAAGGAATAATTATATTCATGAAATTTCAAAACCCTAGTTCTTAATCATCATGGTGATATGGGGGGAAAATGCATTAGTGGGCACACAGTGTCAAGCTGCCCCAAAGACCTTGCTATCAATGGGTATTATTGACTATTTTGACCACAAGTCACAATAGATCAACCCTCTATTTTTAAAAACTTTTATATGGGTATATTATGTTTTAATAAGGTGTTTAATTTTCCTTTTAATGTCCTTTTATGTTTTATTAACCTTAGTCATAGTCAAAATTTATCTTATGTCATTTCATGTCACTAAAGGCCACTTTTAGAGTAATTTATGAAGTTTGAAGTGTTAAAAAATATTCCTAAATGTAAAATATGTTATACTTATATCATTCATGTTAGTTATAATTGAAAACTTGCAGGTTCCTAACTAAAATCAAGAAAATAATTGAAAAAGGGAAGATTTTGGTAGTTGTAAAACTTCTAGAGGAGTGTGGTACATGTGGAAAGATTATGGAATGAATATAAAAATTATTTGAGTTAATTTAAATTCTTGATAATATTATTAAGTCTCCAAACTTGCTAAAAACCATTCTACTCCTCCATCACTCTTCTTGGCATGTCAAATTGGTCAATGAGTTTTCTCATGGTGCGACTAGTAAGAGAGGATTCAGGTAAAATTATATTGTGGAATTTTATTAAATTCATTAAAATTTAATTTCATGAACATATTTCAAATAATTTTTTCCCATAATTTATGAACCATTCTTAAGAAGTTGATTGTTATTTTGTGCATACTAATCTCCACACCTTGTAGATTTTCTTCTTATTTGAGATAGTCTATATAAACCAATGGATGAAAATGATTATAGAGGATTTGAAAATATTTTTTCATGGTTTCCATCATATTTTTTAATTTTGGAGTTGATTTTATGAGCTCAAACTTCTCAAGTTACAGGTTGAGTATATTAGTGGAATTACAGGCATGATCATCAACTACAAAAGTTGTCATTTCTTGTAGTAGTTTCAAGTAGAAGTATACTGATGTTTCATGTTTCTCAAATTTAATTTCATTTTCCTATACTTAAAATTTAAACTTAAAAAGGTATCACATGAATAACCATCTTTATAAAGCATGACAACACAATCAATTTCTCACAAGTATCCAACTATAGTTAGGTGTATGAAAGCTTGTATAGTAATCATGGAAATGAAATGATGGGTGTCAATAGTTTGAAAATACTCTTTAATAATGAGAAATAAATCAAAGATATTAAAATTAAATCTAATGGACTATGATAACTAATTCAATCCCTAGCATAGCCTTGTAAAATTAATGTATACTTACAAGTGCCCCACAATTTAGCCATACACGTAGGAATGAAGATTTTGAGCTAGTTTGTGGCCCTCTAGGGTTAAAAATATAAATTTGAAGGATTTTATAAGGTATATAACTGATTTTATGTCCATATATTATTAATATTACCCATACCAATATTTACTACCCTATATATTGCATGTGCACCTATAGGTGGTTCTTATAGAGGCTTGAAGATGTTACATAGAGTTTAAACATGTTTTGAGACCTTATTAGGAGGTTTGAATATTGGAGAATGTTCTAAAAATAATTGTGGAGAAATAAAGTGATAGGAAATATTGAAAAATAATTCATTATTTAAGAAACTAAGTGTAGGGACAAGTTACCTTAAAAACTCTAAAATAAAGCCTTGTCTACTTTTGGTGCTATCATATAATAAGGTAACATGAAGTCTAGACGAGTTTTAATGATCATATAATGAATCCCTATCATAAGGCATATGCCTTGATAAAATAAAGTGTTTTTTTATTTCCAATAAGTGATGTAAAATAATCTCTCAATTCATACATTCTTTCACTATAGGTCTTCAATGTTTACTATAGTGCTTAGAACTTCAAGTGGTCTCATAGTCCAAGATGGTAGGATAAGAGCATATATTCATATAAAATGAGCCTATTGAAGTGATAATGGTATTAAATATTAAAATAATAGTGGGGGACTTGAGATTTAGGTTTTTATTCAAACTAACATTCTACAAATGTACCTTTACCCTAAAAAAGGTCACCTACAATCAACTGTAGTATGAAAATGTAGGTTGAATACAACAATAAGTTTATTGGTCTAGTTATAAGCATGATATAAATATATTTCACTCATTAAATTAGTATAAAATAATTAAATATAGCATATACATGAAAATTCATATGCATGACATTTTATAGGTGTCCTTTTGACCCTTAGGATAATAACTTATAGTCAATTATAGGATAACAATGCAATAAAACATAATTGCCTTAGTGATTGGCTTAACATGTGCATGAGGGGAATAATTCCAAGTGGCTATGAGAGGATATAAAAGAATTAAATAATGGTCTTTATTAAATTTAAAATGTCTAACCTTGAAATACTCATCTACAGGAAGGTCTCCTTGAATAAATGACTCAGTCACAATTTATTGCCAACTAAGCCTATTCAAATCGAAGGTCTACCTTGAAGAATTTAGAAGAGGATTAGAGGATGAAAATGTTTGGAGTACCATAATATGAGTATTTACCACTTAATTAAACTCTTATATAATGTAAAAAAGGTAAATAAGGGTTCTAACATGATAGCCTATTCGCACAATGAGTTACATGGAAGTCTACCTTAGAGTTTGTGAGCTTTGGAGGTGTCAAGAGTATAATTCAAAACTAAATTTTTGTGTATAAGGTTCCCATGACATATTTAATGTCCTTATATATTTTTTATACCTGATATAATAAGGTAAGTTCTCTTTTTTATATCTTAGATAGAGGGCACTCTCATATGCATATACCCTACAAGTTTGTCATAAGAAGCACAAGATAATGTGTATAGAGTGTTGGACCATTGAGGAAAGGTGTAGTAAGTTTTTTTGACATGAATAAACAAGATTAATGTCTCAAATAATTGAGGATACCAATAGGGTGGCCTAAACCCCCATAGGTCTAGTGAAACTTATTAGGCCTTGACTAGTCCTAATTCCTAAAAGGGCTATAATCTCATTTATAAGACTAGAGGAACATTTAAATGAATTGGAACACATTAATGGGGATATATAAGGTGTGTGATAACCTTTTGTTTTCAAATAAATCCATATAGAATCCATTTATTGGCTCAAGAACATGATAGGGTATATAAAAAGCAAATAAGAGGTCAAGAAGGCAAATTTATAAGCTCATATATGTAAGGATGCCTAGAATTTGAGTTTTAGGTGATAGGATATGTTGAAGAGGGTCTTGATCAAGGAAAAAGTGGAATTTTTTTTGTGTTTAAACGTCAAAATTTTATGAACAATCCTTAAGGGGTAAAACTACCAAAAACCCTCCAAACCCCTTATTCTTGACCCTATGGAGAAGAAGTTGATAGAAAGTAATCTAGATGATCTATTTTGGTCAGGTAAATGATTTTAACTTATAAAAGAATCCCCAGGGCTTTTTCCCATAAATTTGGCTTCTACCCTACTTGTATGGACAGGATATAAAATGGCTTTTCTTAAAATATTTTGATGTTTTGTAGGTAAAATGAAGTTTCAAAGGATGAATATCACTTTGGGAGAAAAAATGAGACATAATATAAATCCTCATATACATTTTTTACTTTAGAAAATCACATAAGTACCTTTATAAGAACCTTCACTTTAGCCAATCCTAACTAGCATAATGAATAGAGAATGATCGCCAAGTGAGAAGGTGACAACTTCAACTGGGGGAATTTTAAGGTCTACCTAATGGATCTAGAGACTTTAGGACCATTTAAAAGTGTTACATCACCATTTTTATATTTTTTTTTGAGAAACTAAAGACTACCTTGGTGCCATGTGTGAAGGGTGAGTGAAAGAGGGGTGATTATGACTGCAAATAGTGATAACACTTTTTAAGAAGAATATTGATGATTAGGGACACATATAATGCATGTTGGATCATATTTATAACCCCAATTTCATATTTAAATCATCAAATCTATTCCTAGTCTGGTATAAAACACTCAAGGAAGGCCAATGATGAAGGCAATTTTTAAAGAGCTAATTGAAGGGTCCTACGCTGGATTTAAGGAGTTTCATACCTTTGAGGGACATTTTTCCAAATATAAATTACATGGAATGTATCATTTTTTAATTAATATATATGTAACTACTTATTTCATCCTGACATCTATTCTTGTGACTCTTGGATTTCATTATCCTTTCTCCTCTCTCACATTCTATAAGTACTATCCCTTTTGGCTCTTGTTTGATAATTCAACACCATGTATGGTGAATCCCTTTTGGTTTGATGTTTTAATTTAACTTTGAATAATATAATAGATTTGGTTTTTAGTTCAAAAAAATATTTTCTAAGTGTGAAAAGTGATGAATGGTGAGGTTTAGTGATGATATCCTTACTTGTCCTTATCTTTTCATGTCGAGTGCAAGAAGTTCTCATTGTATTAGGTCATATGGATTATAGCTAGTGTTTTTGTCTCCCTTAAAGTATAAAAGTGTTATTAGAGGCTAAAAAATTCCCTCCAGTCCACTTACCTTTAGTTTTATGAGGAATATCACCTCTATATTGAAATACTAATGTTAAAACATCTTAAGACTTTGAATCTAATTTGTAAGTTATGTTTGTTAGTGAAAAAAGTATGATACCATTGTGTAAATACTTAGGTTGTATCAACCCATTAGATTAGTTTCCTTTCATTAATATTTATACCCCTTTTCTAAAAAAAATTTGTTAGTATAGGTGATAATCATTTAAAGGTAAGGTCAGGGAGCTAGCCCTTAAACCTAGAGGTCTACTTCTACTATAGGTAACCCACATACCTAGAAGTAGTCCCATGTTTCCAAAATCTTAGATTATGCTTGAAAAACATCCTCTATGGTGTAATGTTTGGTGAAAGTAGTTATGGCATGCCTAGTGGGACAAAGGTTTAAGAGTATGGAAAGATTATTGGTGTGTATTTCCTCTAGTTATCTTTTATAAGCAAGCAAGATAGCAACAATGGTGACTCTGAATGAAATATTCTAGTTGTAACCATCCTAGGTATTTTTTTTAAATGTTTTTATTACTTATTGAATTTTATTTATAATCCCAATTTCATATTTAAATCATCTCATCTATTCCTAGTCTGATATAAAAACACTCAAGGAAGGCCAATGATGAAGGCAATTTTTAAAGAGCTAATTGAAGGGTCCTACACTGGATTTAAGGAGTTTCATGCCTTTGAGGGACATTTTTCCAAATATAAATTACATGGAATGTATCATGATTTAATTAATATATATTTAACTACTTATTTCAATCCTAACATCTATGCTTGTGACTCTTGGATTTCATTATCCTCTCTCCTCTCTCACATTCTATAAGTACTAGCCCTTTTGGCTCTTGTTTGATAATTCAACACCATGTATGGTGAATCCCTTTTGGTTTGATGTTTTAATTTAACTTTGAATAATATAATATATTTGGTTTTTATTTCAAAATCATCTTTTCTAAGTGTGAAAAGTGATGAATGGTGAGGTTTAGTGATGATATCCTTACTTGTCCTTATCTTTTCATGTCGAGTGTAAGAAGTTCTCATTCTATTAGGTCATATGGATTATAGCTAGTGTTTTTGTCTCCATTAAAGTATAAAAGTGTTATTAGAGGCTAAAATATTCCCTCTAGTCCACTTACCTTTAGTTTCCTTAGGAATATCACCTCTATATTGAAATACTAATGTTAAAACATCTTAGGACTTTGAATCTAATTTGTAAGTTATGTTTGCTAATGAGAAAAGTATGATAACATTGTGTAAATACTTAGGGTGTATCAACCCCTTAGATTAGTTTGCTTTCATGAATATTTCTACCCCTCTTCTAAATTTTTTTTGTTAGTATAGGTGATAATCACTTAAAGGCAAGGTCAGGGAGCTAGCCCTTAAACCTAGAGGTCTACTTCTACTATAGGTAACCCACATACCTAGAAGTCGTCCCATGTTTCCAAAATCTTAGATTATGCTTGAAAAACCTCCTCTAGGGTGTAATTTTTGGTGAAATTAGTTATGGCATGCCTAGTGGGAAAAAGGTTTAAGAGTATGGAAAGATTATTGGTGTGTATTTCCTCTAGTTAGCTTTTATAAGCAAACAAGATAGCAACAATGGTGACTCTGAATGAAATCTTCTAGTTGTAAGCATCCTAGGTATTTTTTTTAAAGGTTTTTATTACTTATTGAATTTAATTTGACCTATGAATTTTATATGAATAAATATTAAGAATATCCTTACTATGAACCTCCTTATGAGACTTGTTATGATCCATGTTACACCCCTTAATAGATCTATCACATTTTATACCAATCTTATGATCCATGACAACCCCATGGTAATCCTTTTCCTTTATCCATATGGACATCATGTTATTAAATAATCCTATGTGGAAGTATATCAATAAAACTATCAAAAATTGGCTTCTAATCAATGTCAATACAACTCATACTAACTATAACATGATGCCTATTAACCTCAAGATAATTATCATCAACCTTTTCATGAAGATTCAGATGATCCCATTGATTTTACATCAAGATAATACAAGAAAAAATATGAAATCATAATAATTCAAATGGAATCTCATCATAATCCCCATTATCACATTCCTCCTCCTCCATCAACCCCATCTCATATCAAATCTTTGTTGGCATTCATAATAGATATACTAGATAATGAAAAATGGATGGGAACATGGGATGATGAGTTTGATGTGTTGCCTAACCATTTGATGGAATGGTTAAGGGGTGTTATTCAATGTTGTATGGACATGTATCAGGTGTTTTAATGGGAAATTCATAGTGATATCAAGGAGTAGATGTACTTATAAAAGAAGTGTTTCCAATGCTCATTAAATAGGTTAAGGATGTGGGAAAACAAAGAGATTAAAAGTAAACCTAAAACTATTGAATAACCTAAATGAGGATATGGACAAGGTGAAAATATTGTAGAATAAATAAAATTTCTTTATAAATAACCCAACTTATCATTTGCCCATGATATTACTCAAGAAATATTTTTTCCCAAATCCATCCACAAGCCCTCCACCACACCTCATTCTCCATCATTAGTCCATGAACCTATCCATCATCTTACTACTTCATCCCCTCTTGAAAGAGAGCCAATATTATGGGAATAAATTAAGGAAGAACAAGCTCAAGCCATAACTAGTCAATAATATGCCACAAGTGACTTTGAAGAATAAATAACCATAAGGACCCCCATTGGTGAAAGTGGGTGTAATTTCATCTTCTTGACTAATGAGAAATATGACAAAGATCCACTTAATATTCACACAAATAATTTGGTTAGGATATGAAGATAGAGGGGCTTGTGAAAGTCCCCATACCTATTGTCCATTATGAAATAGCCCTTGAACATGATAGTCATGAGGAGGAAGACCTATGGAAGAAGTTTCATGCCATAAATCAGGAGCTTGAGAAGCTAAGTGAGTCAACTTATTCCCATTTAAAGTGCATATCTGATCATGAGGTAGCTGATGATCCTAAAAATCATGAAGTTTATTATTTCATCAAGAAAAAAGGTCTTGCTAAGAATGAAGATGAAAATCAAGTCACTCCTCAAGAAGATGTAGTAATGAAGGAGTTTAGTGAAGCTACTATTAAAGAGGTTTCAATCCTTGAAGAGTCTCATAAATATAAAATAGAATATGTTGTCATTATGGAAAAATTAATACCTCAATATAAATTGAACCATTTATAGATGTGTTGGATCATAATGAAGACAATCTTAATGACCTTATATCTCAAAAACATCAAAATCAAGGAGACCAAGTTGAAGAGGTGGTGGTTTCCAAGAACAAGGAGAGAAACAATGATTGGCAGTAATAAATGAAAATTTTTCAATATTTTTAATAACTTTGAAAAGTTGAGGATCAAGTACGTGAGAATATAGAGCAAAAGGTTTTCATGGAGGATAATGACCAAGATTGGGTGGACTATGTAGAGATCCTTAATGAGCTTGAAGAACTTGTAGCTAAAAAGAAATTCGATCTTATTGATAAAACCACAAAAACTAAGAAGTTATGCCTTATTGAACCACCATTGGAGGTTTTAGTTCAGGTGTCCTATAAAAATATTGACGATGTTGAAATTCAATAAAGGTTCTTCTCCATAGGTGATCTACTTTTAACTATTTTGTTTTCATTGAGTATGATGCTAATGATGTTGGCAAACATCATGAAGGAGTTAGAGACCCAAGTAACAAGGCATAATAACCATCTCATGAAGAAATAATTGTTTTAAATTTCCCTTTTGACCTAGGAGGAGGTGTTTATCTCAAATTAGTTTATGTTTGAGCTAGTTTCTTTGAGTTTGTGTGTGTATTCCAAAGTGCTCATGAAGCACAAGTGTGTGGTGTGTTTTTTGCCTAATGTTTTTTATGTTTTATTTTTTATTTAAAGTAAAATTTATTATCATATATATGCATATGTGACTTCATATCCCAATGCAGGAGAAGGTTACTAGTCCTTGGCATAACAAGCATACCACCCCTAGGAAATCACCAAGAATGTTGATAATTTTAACCACAAGTAAAAATAGGTCAAACCCCCTATAGTTAAAAAATTGTATATGGGTATATTAGTATGTAATAGGTTTTTTAATGGTTATTTTAATGTCATTTTGTGTAATATTAACCTTGTTCATAGTCAAAATTAGTCCTAAGCCATTACATGTCACTTAAGGCCACTTTTAGAGTCATTTATGAGGGTTGTATGGTTTCCCTTAGTAAAAAAAGTGTTAAAAAATATTAATAAACATCAAATATGTCATAATAATATCACTCATGTAGTTTTTTGATGAAAACTTATAGGTTTTTAACTCAAATCAAGAAAACAACCAAAAATGGGAAGATTTTTGTAGTTGTACAATTTTGGAAGACTATGATACATATGGTAGGATTTTGGAATGAATATTAAGCTTCCCTAAGTTAATTTAAATTATTTATCAACTTTGTAAGTCAAAAAATTGTCTAAAAAATATTTTGATCTTCCATTGCTCTTCTTAGCCTGTAAAATTGGTCAACAAGTTTTCTCATGGTACAACCAACAGGGGAGGTTTCAAGTCAAATGGTATTATGGGGTGTTATTAAACTTATTAAAATTATATTTCATGATAGGATTTCAAATATTTTTTTCCCATTCTTTATGAACCATTCTTAAGAAGTTGATTGATCTTTTTTGCATACTAATCCCTAGACCCTGTAGGTTTTCTTCTTGTTTGAGCTATTCCATACAACCTAATAGATAAAATTGATTCCAAAGGATTTGAAATTAATTATAACATGTTTTATATATTTTTAAATTTTTTTAAGTGATTTGATGAGATTAAAATTATCAAGTTTTAGGTTGATTATACTAGTGGAATTGCATGCATGATCATCAACTACAACATTTATCATTTCTTATAGTGGTTTCAATTAGAAGAATATTAATGTTTAATTTTTATAATTTCATGGCATTAAATTATCCTTCCAAGATTATCTTCAAATGGTTTCACATGAACAGCCATCTTTAAAAAGCATGACAACATAATCATCCTCTTATAAGTATCCATCTATACTTAGGTGTATGAAAACTTGTATATCATTCATGGAGAGAAAATGAAGAGTGTTAAGAGGTTTAACATGATCTTGAATAATGTGCAATAAATAAAAGTTATTAAAATTACATGTAATAGATTGTGATAAGAAATTCAGTCCCTAACATAGTCTTGCAACATTAATGTATACCTATAGGTGCCCTATAGTTTGGCCAAACACATTGAAAATGAAGATTTTGAAATTTTCTAAGGCCCTTCAATGTTAAAAATATAAATTTGAAGATTGGTATAAGGTATATAACTAATTTTAGAATAATAAATTATCCATATTTCCCATATCCATTTTCACTATCCTGTATATTGCATGTGCACCTACAAGTGCCTTTTATAGAGGCTTGAAGATGTTGCATATAGAGTTCAAACATGTTTTGAGACCTGAATAGGAGGTTGAAAGGTTGGATAATGGATTAAAAATAATTTTGGACACATAAAGTGATAGGAAATCTTAAACTATAAGTCATGATTAAAGAAATTGAGTTTAGGGACAAGTTACCTTAAAAACTCTAAAACAGAGCCTTGTCTACTTTTGATGTTACCATATATTATGGTAACATGAAGTCTAAATGAGTGTGAATGATAATATCATGAATATGTATCATAAATGAGATGCCTTGACTAAATAAATTATATTTTTGGTTCTAATTAGTGATTTAGAGGAAGCTCCCAATTCATATATTCTTTCACTACAAGTCTTCAGTGTTTACTATAGTGCTTGGAACTTCAAGTGATCTCATAGGCCAATATGGTATGATAAGAGCATGTCTTCATGGAAAATGAGACTATTAAAGTGATAATGGTATAAATTATTCAAACAATAGTGAGGGATTCAAGATTTAGGTTTTGAATTCAAACTAACATTATATAGGTTTACCTTTGCCCTCAAAAGGGTCAACTACAGTATGGGAATGTAGATTGAATACAATAGTGGGTGTATTGGTCATGTTAAAAGAATTATATGAGTATATTTCAATAATTATATGAGAATAAATGATTTTAATAGATCTTATACATGAGAGTGTCTATGCATAACATTCTACAGGTGTCATTTTGACCCTGAGGATAATCACCTATAATAAATCATAAGATGACGGTGTAATAAAGCATAAGTGATTTGGTGATTGGCTTAATAAGTGCATGAGGAGAATAAGTAAAATTGAATATGATATAATATAAAATAATTCAATAATGGTCTTAAGGTAGTGTATAATATCTAACATTGTAATACTCATCTATAGGTAGGTCTCCTTGAACAAATGACACATTCACAATTGACTACCAACTAAGCCTATTTAAATGGAAGGCATACCTTTAAAACATTAGATGGGGATTGGAGGATGAAATTTTTTAGATTACCCTCATATTATTAGTGACCAATTCATGAGACTCTTAGATAATGGAAACATGGAAAGTAAGGGTACTAACATGACAACCTATAGTTGGTACACAAAATCTTACACACAATTAGCTACATATAAGTCTACCTTTGGGTTTATAAGGTTTGGATGTGTCAAGAGTATAATTAAAACATAATTTTTTGTTTATAATGTATCCATAACCTATTTAAACTCCTCATATAATTTTTATACCTAAGGCAATAGGGTAAGAAACCCTCAATTCTATCTTAGATAGAGATCACTCTTAGATGCACATACCCTTTAGGTTTGTCATAACATGGATAAGGTAAGATGCCTAAAGTGTTGGATAATTGAGGAAATGTGTAGGAAGTTGTGTTATACATGGATAAACATGATGAAGGTATCACAATACTAAGTATCCTAGTAGGGTGGCCTAAACCTCCATAGGCGTAATCAGACCTACTAGGCCTTAACTAGGCCTATTGCCTAAAATGGGTATAGTCTCACTTATAACACTATAGGAGAATTAAAATTAATTGGAACAACTTCATGGGGAGATATAAGTTATGTAAGAACCTTTAGTTTGTAGAGTAAGCCACACATAATCCATTTATTATCTCAAGAACATGATAGGGTTTACAAAAAATAAAGAAGAGCTCAAGAAGGCAACTTTAAAAGCTCATATATTTATGGATGTCTATCTTGGGAGTATAAGGAGATATGATATGTTGAATATGGTCCTAAATAAGGATTTAGTTTAATTTTTTTGATTTTATGATGTCACACTTTTATGAACAATCCTTAATGGGTAAAATTACCAAAAACCCTCCAAAACCTTTGTTCTTGACCTGATGGAGAAGAAGTTGATAGAAAGTAATATAGATGAGATATTTTGGTAAAATAAATTATTTTAACTTACAAAATACTCCCTAGGGCTTCTTCCCATCAATATGGATTCTATCGTACTTGTAAAAATAGGGTACAAAATGTCTTTTATTAACTAATTTTGATGTTTTTTAGGTATAAAGAAGTTTAAAAGGATGAGGATAACTTTGGGAAAAATAATGAGACTTAATATAACTCCTCATATACATTTATTGATTAAAAAATCACATAAGTTCCTCTATAAGCACCTTCACTTTAGCTAGTCTAGACTAACATAATGAATAAAAAGTGATCACTAAGTGAGAAGGTGATAAATTTAATAAGGGGGAATTTTAAAGTATTCCTAATGTATTTAGAGAATTTAGGATCCTTGACAAGTGCAACATCACATTATGTATGGATTAGTTTGAGAAACTAAAGACCACCTTGGTGCCAAGTGTGAACAGTAAGTGAAAGAAGGGTGATTATGACTACATATAGTGAGAAAACTTATCTAGAAGAAGATTTATGATTATGAACACATCTAATGCATGATATAACTTTTTTATAACCAGAATTTAATAGTGAAATCATATAATATATTCCTAGTCTATTGTGGAGTGCTCAAGGAAGGCCAATGATGAAGGTAATTTTCAAAGAACTAATTGAAGGGTCCTACGCTAGATATGAGGAGTTTCATGACTCTGAGGGATAGTTGTACAAATAAAAATTTCATGGTATATCTAATAATTAATTCCTATAAATATGTAACTCATTTATTTTGACATTTATTCTTGTGACTCTTTGACTTCATTATCCTCACTCCTCTTTCACATTCTAAGTACTAGCCATTTTGGCTATTGTTTGATAAATCCACACCATGTATGGTGAATCATTTATATGTTTATGTTTTAATTTGAATTTGAATAATATAATAAATATATTTTTTATTTCACAAACATATTTTTTAAGTGTGAAAAGTGATGAATGGTGAGGTTTAGTAATTATATCTTTTCTTTTCCTTATCCTTTTATGTCTAGTGTAGGAAGTTCTCATTCTAATAGGTCATATAGAGTGTAGCTAGTGTGTATGGATATTTTCAAGTGCGAGAGTGTTATTATATTATATAATATAACCTTTAGTCCACTTACCTTGAGTCATCTCATGCATATCACCTCTATACTGAAATACTAGTATTAGAACATATTAGGACTTTGAAGCTAGTTTATAGGTCTTATTTCTTAGTAAAAGAAGTATGATATCATAATATAAATACTTATGGTGTGTCACCCCATTAGATTAATTTATATTAATGAATATTTACTCCCCCTTTCCCATAAATATTTAGTTAGTATAGGTTATAATCACTTAAAGGAAAATTCAGGGAGCTAGCCCTTAAACCTGGAGGTCTATTTCTACTATAGGTAACCCACATACCTAGAACTATTTCCATGTTGCCTAATCTTAGAATAGGATAAAACAACCTTATATAAGGTGAAATATTTTATGACAAGTACTAAGTATACATCCAATACTCTGACAAGGGTCTCATACTTATGTAGTTCTCTCTTACATGTTGGCTTGTGTGTGATTCATGCAATATGTGGAAATCAAGTATAATAATGACCTGACTTATAACTTGGTAAATTTAGATCTTGGGATGATAATTTAATAAAGTTATACCTAGTTATGTGTTGTGATTATGATTGATATATAAATATGAGGAAATAGGGAAGCTTTGATTTATTGATTGCTTGATATAATGATTTTATTAAGTTAGTTTGGTTTGTGTTAGGTGATAAATGATTGAGGGTTGATCTTGTATTTATATCAATACCTTTGGATAAGTAATTCACATTAAATCTCTTAGGTATACTCTTAGGATAGCTTTAATTTTCAAAATAGATGACTTTATGGAATTAAACATTTACATCACATTTGGACACTAGTATCAATGCTAGTGTTTGTCTTAGACATTAATGTCTAGGGAGTAGGAAAGTAGATATAGGATTAAAAGTTATAACAGTTGAAGATAAGTACATTTTAAGCATTTTATGTGAGATATAAGGTCTGGGTCATCAAAATAAGACTGGTAAGACTTAGATATAGGAAATTAGGCATATGATAGAGTAGATATGAGTCAAAAATGTAAAAAAAACTAAGAGGAACAACTAATGTCTATGTTTTCCAAGAGTAAAAGACTTAGGTGTTATATAATCCATAATTATCATTTACACTTCTTCACATGAATAACATATTAAAATATTTTTAATAATAATAGTTGACCCATTTTAAAACTATAAAATAAATTAAAAATTTATAAGGATAAGTCTTGACACTTATATCAAAATAATATCATCCCTCCATATCAATAAACTCTAAAGGAAACCCTAAGAATCCTTATTATACTTTTAAAAGGCCATTGATAACATAAGGTTCATTCATTTTCATACAAGGGTAAGATAATGAGAGAATATGGGGAAGAAGAATGTAATTAATCTCCTTAATAAGATTTATTTAATTTATTAAATGGTTTCTAAGGTTTTAGGTATGGATTTGCATGAATTTTCCACATTTTTCATTCTTTTCTCCTAGAATAATTTTAAACCTTTCATGTGATTTTCCTTTTATTTACTATTATTTTTTATATATTTTTCATTCTATAGTTGTATTTGGAAGGTTTATTAGTGTCTTGAGTGTGGTATGTCCACCACCTATACACTCCTTATATAAAAAAGGACTCAAGATGAGACTCAATTAATAAAGGCTATAGTTTATACTCACCCTAAGCTCTAGGAGTAAGCTTCCATCCATAAATAAATGTAGTGGAACTCAAACCTATAGGCCCATTGAGATAATTATGGATCCATGATCCAATATTTGAGTATTTTATATCCTCTCTTTGGCTAAAAAGGCAATATATTCATTTTAACCTAGGAGGCTAAACTTAGTAATCTTGATCTCCTACTCTAGAGTTCCTCTAGATCCTATATGAAGACCTTTATTTATTATTTTTTTGATCTTGAGAGTTAATGAGATAACCTAATTATATATTAGAACATTTTTAATCCACATGACCTAATTTTATTCATATAAATACCCTAGGATCTTGGATTTTATCCATATTAATACTAAAAATTTTTAGCATTGACCTTAGGAAACCCTAATTAGTACATCTCATGTAGGATTCCCAAGCCTGGATGTTTATTTTCCCATGAATTCTAGTTCAATGCCCCTCAAATTTTAATATTATTATTATATTTAATTTTTTCTAATCCCTCATCACTCTAGACCATACAATCATAATTTTAATTTTATCTAACCTAGGTTCCAAAACTAAGGATCCTACATTTTCTATCTCTTAGATTTTTACCTGGGGTATGTTAAGCCTGTTGCACCCAACATAGCCCATTCCATTTTTATTAGAATAGGTACCAATGCTTTTATGAATTAATATATATCCATAGTTTGTAAGTTATATAAAATGAATACCTCATGTATTTCACTAACTTTATTATATGGTAGGCATATGAATGTACTTGCCTTTTCTCTTTTAAGACTAACCTACTAATGATCTTTAGAAGTTATCTATATGCAGGTTTAGGATCATTATTTTTGGTGAAATTATTTAGTGGATCTACTTAATATAAAAGGGTCTTAAATGATTATTTTTATAAATTTGGTATTTAATAATTTTGTTCAAAACTTATTATTTAGTAAATACCTTCGACAATTAGGTATTCAGTGATTTTGTTTGGAACTTTCATTTAACAAATTTATTCTATAAGTTTTGGTATTTGGAAAAAATGTTTGGTAAGTATCTTCAGTGATTTTAATTGATGAATCCCTCTAATGGATTTAGGTCTTTGTCAATGTCCTTTGGAGGATTTATTCATAATAGAGTATTTAGGAATTTAGGGTATGGTACCCAAAGTCGCATTTTCCATGTATTATAACTATTCAGAACTTTTGTTTTGGCCACTATTCTTTAGGAACTATCTCTACTTTTACACTTTAGTTTATTTGGGTATTAAAATTTTTTTTTTTGAATTTTACTAGAAAATGTTGCCTGACACATTTTGGTCTTGAGTTATAGTGTTTTTAACATAGGTCTTTATATATTTTGTTTCGACACATTTTAGCCTTCGATGGTTTTATTCGGTAGAGGAGTTTTGATAGTTATGTCTTCAACAAAAGTGTTTAGGACTTTTATTCAAGATGCATGTAAATAGTGTTATACCCCAACTGTTCACTAATTTTACCATAATTCAAATTACTTCAAACCCCTATGTAGTTCAAGATTTCCATAGGGTTTCTTAGGGTGTAAAATGTGTCCCATGGTCTTTAATGAAATCATATATTATGTTTTCACCCTTGTCACTTTTGTATAGTTGGTCTTATGTCATTTAGGGTCCATTTTTGAGTCATTTAATGAATTGGTATGGTTTTATAAGTAAAAATGTGTTAATATATATTTCAAAATGCCACATGTCAGGAATAGTTAGATAAACCATTTTGAGACTGACATTATGTAGGCTTAATGTTGAAAACAAGAAGATCAGGTAGTTTTATAGCCTACACAACACATTTGACATCTGGTAAATCTCCAAAACTATCTCTTTAGGTACCCTTAGTTCAATTTTATGCCTAGGTAGATTTGATATACCTAAAAATGATCAAGACTAGCCTCTCTTTCTTATCGCTCTCTTAGACAAGTCAAAAAGGTCAACTGGTCTTCCTTTGGTATAGATAAGAGGAGGTTAGTTAAATCAAATGACTTTGGTGGGTGATGTATTAATGTAATTCCAATCTATTCCAATAGTATTAGGTTTGGTTACTTGTTCCTAATGAACCATTTCTAAGAAGGATGGATTCTCAAAACTACTTACACTTTCCCATCATCTCATTTTTACTTCTTTGTTTGGATTATTCTATGAAAATAAAGTTATATACATGATATTGATCAGTATTATCATACTTATCACAAGGTTTAAGTTTTATTTGTCATATGTGAAGGTGAATAAATGAGTAGGACTACCTCATTTTACTAGTAGGAGACTCCATTGAAGTCTACAAATAATGTTTCACCTATGTAGAGTTTATTTTCCTTTAAATAGACTTAAAAAAAGGATGAAATGTTTTGTTTCAAAATTTGAGAGTATATTTGATCATAATTATTCATGAAGGTTTTGGTCTCAAGATTTTACTTTATGATATGTAAATCCTAGGATATTTGACATAGTCAAGTAGCTTTGAAGTAGGCATATATAGGTTTAGTGTTCAAATATGAAAGAAAGATCAAGATATGGAAGGAAACACAATGGTTTTGAATGTTTAAGATTAAGGACTTAAATAATTCCATGAACCTAGTGAGAGGTTATTAGGATGATGATAAGGTTCTAACTTAGCATATAGTCCTACATCTGATGACACCTATAGGTAGCCTCAATAGTGGTCTAGAATTTAATACATATGAGACAGAGGAGTGATGAAATAGATACGTCGTAACTCACTTGACACTTTCAAACATGTTGAAGTATATATAAAATACCATTGTGATAATTTTTAAACCATTAAATTGTATATAGATTTAGGTCCTTGTTTTCAGGTTGAGATAATTACAATTGTGATAACTTACCTTAACTTATTTGAATCATGTTTTTCTCATACACTTGGTATTTCCATGGTAAAGTTCATTAATGCCTAAATAGGTCTATTAGTTTCCACCTTGCATACCAAGTATGGGGTCAAGGTATTGACATAAGAAGATGTTTTTATAATAAAAAAAGGATGATGGTGGAATGGTTCCTAAACCAAAGAATTTTTACCTAAAAGAACACTATGTTAAGATGACTAAAAGCAACCAAACTTGAAATGACCTATAGTGTTAAAATGAAATTATGGTCACTAGGTATGATAATGAGCTCAATCAAGTTTGAAATGATATATAATGACCTCAATAAGTATCAATCATGTTTAAGTCCAAGTTTAATACATACACCATTGACTACATGTCTCATATTCCCTAAATTATCATCTACAGTTGGTCTATAGACCCACAATACATTGGTGGTAGTAAGAGATGATAAGAACAGACCTAGGAAAATATTTTATTCCATTAAAATATGGAGTTATATCATATATAACAAAGAATTATATAATTTATTACTTTCATATAAATGAGAACCTATAGGGGTCTCATGACTTTTACCCAATGTACATCTAAAGGTGACATAGTTTGACACATATAGCAGAGTGGACTAAATAAGTAAAGATAGATAAATTAAGAGGTAATAATAGGGTTATTATGGATACATAATAATAAAATAACTCTCATAGTGATAGTTACACATTCTAAAGTGCTCTCAAGAAGAAAATATCTTAACCTAGAGTCATAACCTAAGGTTTCTAGACCCTGCAAACTGTCATTAGTCCTGTAAGCTTGTCTTAAAAATTTGTGATGTTGAGAGGTCTATGGGTGTGATGAAAATATGAAAATTTTTAAATATCACATTTATTACCTATTTAAGTCTTCTATAATCTCATTTTGGCTAGGTGATTAAGTCATATTCCTTATGTTTTGTATTAGAAAGAGGGCAATTTAAGAGTAAGGTGGCTACAAGTTTAGTGAGTGAATGATAAGGGAAGGATGAAATGAGGATCCTTGGGACACTATGAAATGTTTTATAAATTTGTTTTGGAGGTGAAAAAATGTTAATAATCACTCAAAGTCACTAGAAGCCACTCAGAGGTCATCATGGGTAGTTAGGCATAGTCAGGTCTATTAGGCCTAAAAATAGGTTTAAACCTTAATGAGGATCAAATTCACTTCTAATACCATTTTAAAATTACATAATATACTTTATATACTTCAAGGGGATATATAAGGATTATTATATCCATCAATTTTCATAAGACTACACCAAGTTGGTCAATTTAGCCTAAATTCACTTTAGGGGTGCACAAAATGCAAGAGAAAATTTGAAAGGCCATTTGTAAACAGTCACATATATATGGAATATATACATGGTGCCTCAATAACTTATTAATAGTTTAAGGGGACCATTTACCCCAATGTTTTTGATTTTTTTCAAAATGTTGATGCATAACTTTTATGAACAATCATTAATTAGCTAATACACTAGAAACCCTCTCAAAACCTTGGTTTCAACTCGATGGGAAAGAAATAAATGGGAATTCATCTATAAGGGGTAATTTTTCCTTGGAAATATTTTGGACTTGTTTAAGACTCTCCCAGGATACATGACATCAAATTTTCTCATACCATCACTTGTACATTCTCAATAAAATTTGGGTTTCTTATAGGATTGGTTATGTTTTGAAAGTATAGAGGAGATTTGATACATAAAGGCCATTTAAGGAGGTCAATAGAGAGTTAATATAACTAATTATATTCATTTATCACCATATATAAGCATGGAAAACACTTTGTTAATCATTTCACTATATGTAATCTTGTATAGATAGTGAAAATGAGAAGTGACAGTCTAGTGAGCAAATGAGAGGTCCAATTTTAAATATTTTTAAGGTCTTCTTGATGGAGTGTAAGGAAAATGGGTTATATATATGTTTCCTAAAACCTCTTCCATGGATTTATTTTGGTAACTACTATAAAATTTGATCACAAATGTGAAGATTGAAGCCAAGAGGACTAGTAAGTGACTGCACATAGTGAACATAAGTGTCAAGAGGAAGGATAATGGTTAGGAAGGCATCTGATGAATATAAAATATTTTTTAAAAACTCCTTTAGATAGTGTATATGTGTTAATTATATTTCAAGTGGTCAAGAGATGCTTCATCATGAAGTAAGTTTCAAGTGTAAGCTATTTGAGGACTCAATGCCAACTTGAAGGAGAAGGATGGAATTTTGATGGGAACTAGTCCATGGAAAATTTTAGACATCTTTTCACACTTAATTTTCTTTCAATGTAACTATTTTCCATTTCTTAAATTTTTTAATCACTTTCAGATATGTTGGAGAAAAAGGAAGACAAGTTTGATGTTTTTATACACCATGTGCATTATGTTCAAGAAGAGGATGGAGTTGAGGTAAATTTCATGACTCCAAAGATATAGTTTGGGAGATGTCAATTAGACATGACATAAGTCAATTCAAATGCAAATTCAAGTAAACATTTAGGATGGAAATATGGAACATTCATGAAATCTCCAAGATACACACTTGTAGTCAACAATAGATTTAAATATGGTAAGTCTTTTGACCATCTACATAAGCAAGTTTTTATTGATAAGTATGCTTCACATGGTGGATTGATTTCTTGGAGAATAAATGATGCAAGAGACATTATCTTTAATCTTGGTTGAATTAATAGTGATTATTCTTCACCTCAAGTGTTTTAGGTCTTGTACATACTAGGATAGGTGTGTTTTACTTATGTTGTGTGTGATTTCCCTAAGTGTTTTTGAAAACATAAGTGTGGTTGCCTTGGTGTGTGGTATTATGTGTTTTTTCCTTTTTTTGGTGCATTTTTGTGTTCTTTCAAAGGAAATTTAGTATTAACTATAATGTATATGTAACTCCATATCCCAATGGATAGGAGAGGGCTACTAGACTTTGGCATAGATGGCTTGCCACCCCTAGCAAATCTCCAAAATGTTGACTAATTTAACCATAAGTTAAATTAAGTAAACCCATTATGTAGTTAAAACTTTCCATAGGGTCTCCTATGGTGCAAAATGTGTCCCATGGTCTTTAAAGAGGTCATATATTATTTTTTCACCCTTGCCACTTTTATATAGTTGGTTTTATGTCATCTAGGGGTAATTTTTTTAGTCATTTAATGAAGTGGCATAGTTTCATAAGAAAACAAAGATTTCAAGAGATACTCCAACATACCACATGTTAGTAGTATTCAAAGAAACCATTTTGAGATTGACATTTTGTAGGTTTAATGTTGAAAACAAGAATATCACATAGATTTAGGTGGATTTAGGTAGTTATATAGCCTGTATAACACATTTGACATGTGGGAGATGTTAAAAAGTGTCTATTTATGTAACCTCATGCTCAAGTAGTTTTGATAGACCTAAAATTGATCAAATTTGACCTCTCTTTCTTATTGCTCTCCCAGACAAGTCAAAAAGGTCAACCAGTCTTCCTTTGGTATGGATATGAGGAGGTGAGTTAGATCAGATTATTTTGGTGAGTGATAGTAATCTATGTATAATTCCAATTCATTGAAATAGTCATAAGTTTGGTTAATTATGTTTCATAAACCATTACTAATAAGGTTTTCTTCTCAAAACTACTTTCACATCCCCATCATCTCATTTTTCCTTCTTTATTTGGCATTTTATATGAAAATCAAGTGGTGTACATGATATTTAGGAGTATGAGCATCCTTATAAAAAAAATTCAATTTAGATGGCATGTGTGAAGGTGAAGAAATGATTAGGACTACCTCATTTTACTATCAAGAGACTCCATTGAAATCTAAAAATAATGTTTCACTTGTGCAGAGTTTATTTTCCTATAAATGGATTTATAACAAGGATGAAATGTTTGATTTCAACATCTAAGAGTATATTTGATCATAAGTCTTCATGAAGGTTTTGGTCTCAAGAGTTTCCTTTTATGGTATGCAAAGCCTAGGCAACTTGACATAGTTAGGTAGCTTTGAAGTAGGTATCTATATGTTTCATGTTCATGTAAGGATAAATGAAAACCTAGATCTATCCCCAAATCACATACAAGAGAAACTATGAAACAA
The DNA here is from genome assembly GCA_037957365.1 of Torreya grandis. NCBI lineage: Eukaryota > Viridiplantae > Streptophyta > Pinopsida > Cupressales > Taxaceae > Torreya > Torreya grandis. The sequence goes on from JARHVA010003291.1 coordinate 28,131, forward strand.
ATTAATCAAACATTCAAAAAATAAACATAAAAATGCACATAATAGGAGATGCCAAATTTAATGTGGTTCACCCAAAATGGGCTACATCCACCAAACTTGTCTAGTTGTTATTTCCATCAATACAAGGGAGAAATAAAATCTTGTTAAAAACCCTGTTACACTTCTCTACATTTTTTTCCTCCACTCTATGTACAATATTTCCTTATCTTTTTTTTCATACTCATAAATTTTAGCCAAATATCAATACATTTTAGGATAAAAATTCCTAAACATAACCTTGAATATCAGATCTGGAATCCTTTAATTAATGATCCATATTGATTATGAAATTACAATTTAACAAGGTAATTTTAATTAAAAAATTCTATGGGGCATGCAGCCCCTAGACCCCCCATTGAGGGGGTCATCCCCCTATACCCCATAAGGAGGGGTTCCTCCCTTATAACCCACTATGCCATTAAGGATTCAAATAATGGGATCCAAACATAGCTAAAATAACATCATAATTTTAACCTTTGATAATGAAAGAAAATTAGGCTCCACACCTAATAATCTCCCACTTGGAGACTAATTACAACTCCACTGCTATTGAATCCATTATACTATCTAGAACTGGACAAGTTCCTTAGTTTAATTATCATCCATGAAGACCAATTAAAGCTAAATAAATCTTCAACTTATCTCTTGTAACTACCTTGGTCATCATATCCACAAGATTTTTATTAATATGCATCTTTTCCAATTTTAGTTGCTCTTCCTCTATCACTAAATGAATGAAATGATACCATAAGTAAATGTGTTTTATCTTGGAGTGAAAAGCTATGTTTTTTTATTAATGGATTACAATCCAAATATCACTATATAGTGTACATATTTCTTGACTATGTCCCAATTCTTCCATGAACCTCTGTAACCAAATTATATCCTTGGTTGCTTTTGTAGCAGTAACATACTCAACCTCTATGGTTGAAAGTGCCATAACCTTCTATAACCATGATACCTAAATAAATTCTATACCACCTATTATAAACATATAACCTATAGTTCTTATACCATTCAATTCACCTTCCATATTAGAGTCAACATATCCTTATAATGTCACATTTGATTCACCATAACATAACATTTTATCTATGGTCCCTCTTAAATAATGAAGGATCCATTTTACTACCTTCCAATGTTCCTTTCTTGGATCACTCATGAACCTACTCATCACTCCTATTTCATGTGAAATGTCCAACATTGTACACACCATTGCATACATTAAACTATCAACTATTGATGAGTATAAAATTCTAAACATTAGTTTCTTTTCTTCTTGTGTTTTAGGATGTTTTTTCTTTTTTAATTTAAAGTGTGTAGCCAAAGGTGTCCCAACTATTTTACATCTTGCATATTAAATCTTTCCAACATTTTTATAATGTAATATCTCTGTGATAATTCTATCTTCCTATTATTTCTATCTCTAATTATCATCATACCAAACATCTATTGACCTGCAACTAGATCCTTTATATAAAAGCAATCACTTAATTATTTCTTGAGTACATTAATATTGTGCATGTTGACCCAGATATAATCATATCATCTACATATAAAATTTAAATAATATAGATACCACTTTCAAATATTTTAAAATATACATAATGGTTTTAATGACATCTACAATAACCTGTTATATCATAAAATTGTCAAATTTAATATATCATTATCCTGGATCTTATCTCAGGCCATACAAGTCTCTTCTTTAATTTGTAAACCAAATTCTCCTTACCATTTACTTCATAACCTTGTGGTTGCTCCATGTATATTTCCTCTTTAAAATCCCCATGAAGGACAATCAATCTTTACATCTAACTATTTTAAGTGTAAATCTTCAATAGCTACTAAGCTCAAAATAGTTCTAATTGAAGTCATTTTAACAATTGGAGAAAATATATCATCAAATTATATACCTTTATTTTGTTCAAAAACATTAACCACCATTATATCCTTGAATTTCTTTTTACTTAGATTCTCCTCCTTTATCCTATATACCCACTTAATTTGTAATGCCTTCTTTCCTTTGAGAAGATCTATGAAATCCCATGTCTAGTTTTCCATTAGTGTATCATACTCCTCATGTATAACTTGCTCCCACTTATCCTTGGCATCAATTTGCACTGCTTCTTCATATATTTTTGTCTCACCACCATCAGTAAGTAATAAATAATATAAATAAGGATAAAAATTATTAGGTGGTTTACTTACTCTTTTAGATCTTCTAACAGGGGTTTGAGGTACCTGTTCCTCTTGCACATTTTGATTAGGAACCTTTGGGACATTTTTTTTATAATGTCTTCTAATACTGTATAATCCTTTCTAGATTTTTCTTGCTTCTTTTCCTACAATTGGTCCTTGTACATGAATTTTTCATTGAACACAACATCTCTACTCTTGAATTTTTTCTTATCTTTTAGATTTTACAACCATAATCCAAAGTCATTAGTTCCATAACCAATAAATGTGCATTTCTGAGACTTAGATTCTAACTTATTCCTATGATCTTTGTCAATATAATAAAATTCCTCACAACCAAAAACTCTTAGAAAAGAATAATCTACCTTCTTTCTAGTCCATGATTCCTATGGTATTCCACCATCCAATGAACCTAAAAGTACTCTATTTATCAAATAAACTATTATGGTTACAACATCCACCCAAAACTATAAAGGCAAACCTACATGAAATCTCACGCATTTTACACACTCCATAATAGTCTTGTTCATTGTTTCTAACACACTATTCTATTTTGGTGTTCTTGGAACTATTTTTTGTCTATGAATTCTACTTTTTGAATATTAATTGTTAAAAGCATTAATACAATACTCACCTCTATTATTTGATCTAAGACATTTTAGTTTTAAACCTATTTCATTTTCAACTAAAGCTTTCCATTTCTTTAATATATCAAAAACATTAGAATTATTTTATATATATTATACCTACACATTCCTAGTTGCATCATTAATAAGAGTAACATAATAATATGAACCACTAAGTGAAGATACTTGAGCTGGTCCCCATACATACATATGCACAAGCTCTAACTTATGCTCCTTCCTAGCTAGTATGACCCTAGAAACCTCACACTTTTTTATTTCCCATATACATAGTCCTCACAAAAGTCTAGATCTAATTCTCTTATAACTATTAGTTTATCCTTTGCATGTAGGGTCTTCATTCCCTTTTCACTCATGTGATCAAGTCTATAATGCGACTAAGCTACATCTTTATCTATAACAACTACACCACAAGATGAATTAGCATTATTTATAGACAAATATAAATTTCCTACTTTATTACCTTTTGCAACCACCAAATAACCCTTTTTAACCTTCCATGATCTAATTGTAAATGTGACCTTACAACCCTCACTACCCAACTTTCCTATATATATTATATTTCTCCTCAAACTTGGAACATTCCTAGCATTGTTCAACACATAGGTGTTTTCGTTCTATAATTTAACTTGAATACTTACTTTTCCAAAAATTCTATAGGTTTCATTATTACCATGGTAAACATTCCCATAATTACCTTGAACATAATCTATAAAATAATGTCTATGAGGAGTAGCATGAAAAGAAGCACCTGAATATAAAACCTAAGATTTAGTAATATTATCTATAGTAAAGATAAGATCATCTTGTAATATATCACTTGCTAAATTTTATTCTCTACTACCTTCATATTGGTCCTTAAATAATTTATCCTTTCAAAACTATAACTCTTTCTTTATGTGTCCTAGCTTACCATAGATCTAACATTCCATCTTTCATCTTGATTTAGATCTTGTACTGCATTTTGATTTTCCATGATTTCCTCTTCCTCTATTCTCCACTATTAATGCATTTCCAGATATGGATGTTTCACCTATACTTTTTGTTTACATTTCCTCACTTAGGATAACACCCACCAAATCCTCAAAATTTATTTTAGCATTATTAGACATAGAGTTTCTTACTGTCATTACCAAGCTACTCTAGCTTTTAGGCAAGGAATAAATAATAAGATCCCTAACTTCATCATCAAAGTTAGTATTTATAGAATTTAACTGACTATTAACCATGTTAAACTTATTTAAATGATCTAGTAATGAACCATTTTCAGACATTTTCATATTAAACAAGATTGTCATCAAAAATATTTTATTTGAGGTAGAGGGGTTTTCATATAAATTGCTAATGAACTCATAAGACCTTATGTTGTGTTTTTTTTGTCGTATGTTAAATGCTATAAAAGATTTAGGCAAAACCATATGGTTTTAAGGGATTTCAAATCCAATAGTTCCCAATCTTCATTTAACATTATCGATGGCTTCTTGGATTGGCCTCCCAATGGTAAACATAGGTCCTTCTATTAAAGGTAATCCTCCATCTACATCCTCCACAATCCAAAGTTTTATCCATTGAACTTATCCACCTTAGATTAATTTTCATTTACCATAGCTCCCACTCAAGGTCAAACCCTTTTCTTCTTGTGATTTATAATTATTCAAACAAAACCTTTTCTCTGATACCACTTGTTAGGATAAATTAAAACCCAGATCTATCCCCAAATTGCATACAAGAAAAACTATGAAAAAAAATAATCAAACACTCAAAAAATAAACATAAATGTGCACATAGAAAGAGACACTATATTTAATGTGGTTTGCCCAAAATGGGCTACATCCACCAAACTTGTCTAATATATTATTTTCATCAATACAAGGGAGAAACAAAATCTTATAAAAAACCCTATTACACTTCTCTACCTTTTCTACCTCCTCTTTGTGTATGATATTTCCTTATCATTTTTCCACACTCATAAATATCAACCATATATCAATAAATTTTAGGGTAAAAATTCATAAAAATAACCTCTACCATCAGATCTAGAAACCTTTAATTAACAACTTGGATAGATTATAAAATTACAATTTAACAAGGCAATTTTAATAAAAAAATATCCAAGGTGTGCGGGCCCTAGACCCCCTATTGAGGGGGTCACCCAAAAAAACCTTAAGGGGGGTTCCAAAATTTAAACCCCCCACACGATTAGAGATTAAAATAATTATATCCAAACCTATCTAAAATAACATCAAAATTTTAACTTTTGATCCTAGAAGACAATCAAGCTCCACACCTAATAGTTCAAACCTGAAGGAAAGATAAATATATGGAAATAAACATAGTGGTGTTGAAGGTTTTGAAACTAGGGACTTAAAAAATTAAATGAACCTATTGATAGGTTATCAGGATGATGATAAGTTCTAACTTAGAATACAATCTAACATTTGATGACACCTATTACAAGCCTCAACTGTGGTATGAGAATCAATAAATATGAGACAAAGGAGTGTTGAAATAGATATTATTGAACTAAAATGACACTTTGAAAGAGATATAAGAGCATATAAAATACCATTGTGATAATGGTGAAGCCATTACATTGTAGATAGAGTTAGTTCCTTGTTCCTAGGTTGAGAGAATTATAATTGGAAGAACTTGCCTTAACTTCTCTAAATCATGTTTTCATCATACTCTTAGTCTTTCCATGGTGAATTTCATTTAGGTATAGATAGATCTAGTAGATTCCATATTATAGCCTAAGCATAGGGGAAAGGTCTTGACATAATAATATGGTTGTTTTATCAACAAAGTATGATGGTGGAATGGTTCCCAACTTAGATAATTTTAACCTTAAAAACTTAGTAAACATTGTGATAAGATGACCAAAACCAACCAAACTTGTTGTGACCTATAGAATTAAAGTGAAACTATGGTCTCTAAGCATAAAAATAAGCTCAATCAAGTGTAAAATTATCTCTAGTGACCTCAGTAAGGATTAAGGAAGGTGAATCACATGGTTACAACATAAACCATCACCTACATGTCTCATATTCCTTAAATTGTCATCTATAGTCAGTCTATAGACCCATGGTACATTGGTGGTACCAAGAGATGATAAGAATAACCCTAGGGAAAGATTTAATTCCATTAAACTATGAAATAATCTTAGAGATAATAAGGATATAATGTAGTACTTTCATACAAATGATCACCTACAGGGGTCTCATGACTTCTACCTAATATACATCTATATGTGACATAGTTTGACACATATCATAGATTGGCCTAGACAAGTAGAGAGAGAAACTTTGGGAGGCAAGTAAATGGTTATGATGGATAAATCATACTAAAACCACTCTCATATTGGTAGGGACACATTCCAAATTTCTCTCAAGAAGAAAAGATCCTAACCTATAGTCATAACCTAAGATTTATAGACCCTATAGACATTCATCAGTCCTATAAGCCCATAATATAAATTTATAATGTGAATAAATCTATGAGTGTGATATAGATATGAATATATGTGTGTGTGTGTGTGTGTGTGTGTGTCACATTTATTACCTATTAAATTCCTTTATAATCTCATTTTGTCTAGGTGAATAGGGGTTATGCCTTCTATTTTATCTTAGATAGAGGGCACTCTAAGAGTAAGGTGATTATATGTTTGGTGAGTGAATGATAAGGGAAGGATTAAATGAGGAGTATTGGGACACTATGAAATGATGTGTAAAGTTGTTTTGGAGGTGAAACAATGTGAATAATCACTCACAGTCACTAGAAACCAGTCATAGGTGGTTATAGGTAGTTAGGCACAGGCAGACCTATTAGTCCAAGAACTAGGTCTAAGTCTTAATGAGGCTAAAATTCACTTATAATACCATTTTAACCTTTCTAATCCACTTTATAGACTTCAAGGGGAGATATAAGGATGATTATATCCATCAATTTATAGAATATTACACCAAGTTTGTCAATTTGGCCTAAATTCATTTCAGGGGTGCATAAAATGCAAGAGAAAGTTTGAGAGGCTATTTTCAAAAACTCATATCTATAAATAATAATTTAATGGTAAATAAAACACATATAGAGAGTTTAATTGGATCCTATAACCCAAATTTTTATATTTTTTTCAAAAGTTAGATGTCTAACTTTTATGAATAATCATTAATAGTCTAAGACACCTAAAACCCTCTCAAAACATTATTTTGGACTTGATGGGAAATTAAAAAATGGGAATACATATATAATGGGTAATTTTTCCCTTCAAGTGTCTTTTAATTGTTGAATACTCTCCTCCACTCCATGACATCCACTTTTATTGTACCATCACTTGTATGGACTAGGTAAAATTTGGGTTTCTTACAGGATGAATTGTATTTTATAGGTAGAAAGGATTGTTTATGGATTAAGGAAATTATTTGAGGTAAATAGTGATTTATTATAACTAATTATATTCATTTATCACCATATATAAGCATGTAAACCTCTCTACTAATCAATTCACTACAAGTAGTCTTGGATAGATAGTGGAAATGAGGAGTGACTACCTATTGAGAAGATGAGAGGTCCAATTTTGGATATTTTTAAGGTTTATCTAATGGAGTGGAAGGTAAAAGTGTTTTAAATATGTGTCCTAACACCTATTCAATGGATTTATTTAATCAAATTCTATCCACTTTGATGATAAATGTGAAGATTGAAGCCAAGAGGATCAGTAGGTGACTACAGATATTAAACACAAGTGTCAATAAAAAGTATAGAAATTAGGAAGGCATTTAATGAATGTCAAATATTTTTTATAACATCCCTAATATATTTCATAAGTTATAATTCTTCCTAGTTTAGTTTTAATTGATCAAGAGGTGCTTCATCATGAAGGGAGTTTCAAAAAGGCTATTTAAGGACTCCATGCCAACTTGAAGGAGGAGATTGCAATTATGATGGAGACTTTTCCATGAAAAATTTCAAACCTATTTTCTCACTTCAATATCTTTTAACTTAACTAGTTTTCAAGTCTAAACACTTGGCTTTATGACCTTTCCACTTCCTTTCTTCTCTATATTCTCAAATGTTCTATAAATACAAGTTAGTTTGGTTTTTATAGTGAAATCCACACTTAGTATGGAAAATAACTACTAGTTTGAATACTATATCTACATTTGAAATAAATATTTTCAATCTAGTTTTTATTTAAAAAACTTCTTGTCTAAGTGTGTGAAGTGGTACATAGTGAAGTGTTTAGTGATAAGTATCTATCTTTTCCTTCTCTTTACACTTCCATGTTTGATGGAAGTAGTTATCACTCTAACAGGTCACATGAAATGTAGTCAAGTGTATTTTACTATATCTAAGTGTAAAATAGTATCATTAGTGTTTATAATCTAACCTTTTGTTTACCTACCTTGAGTAATGAAATGCATATCACCTCCATGCTTGAAACATGTATGTTAGATCATTCTAGAATATTGAGTCTAGTGTTACGATTCATGTTTCTTAGTGGAATTATATGGTAGTCTAGTGGAGGTCATTCTATTGTATCACATCATTATATTAGTTTACTTTTCATTTTAATTCTATCCATTTTCATCGAAGAAAACAAGTAAGTTTAGGTGATAATGAAGAAAAGAGAAATATTGGGAGCTATCCCTTAAACCTAAAGGTTTACCTCTATTATAGGCAACCCACTGGTCTAGAGGTAATCTAATGTTCCACTCAATCTAGAGTAAGCTTGAAAAATAATATTAGGGTGTAATATTGAGTTAAAAAACAAACTTCTAACTATTAAAATACTCATTAAATATTAAATTAAAGCCAAAGAAGTGAAAAAATGACTCTTATCAAAGGGTAGTGTTGTGGTACTCCTACTAGACCATAAAAATGTCTACATGGCATAACTATCAAATGCGGTGTCAAATTTTGAATTAAACAAAAAAATGAAGTTATATATGTTGTACATTAATGGTGAATTAAATGGAAATCAATGCCAAAATATATATCAAATCATTTCGAATAATGGCATGCTAATTTTATCTCAAGCTAACTTGCAAATTAACTTACTCTCCTAATATATATCCCTATCCACTAGCATATTTGAATTAATAACATACCCAAAATATCTAATTTATTTAATTATGAACCAATACTAAATTAAGTAAAAAATAATGACATCCTTATCTAGGTCATTCTGGGGAACTCTCCCTTCTTCCATGTTCTCCATCAAATATTATATTGAGTACATAAATAGACTCTTTGAACCTATTATATTCAACAAAAACTATAACAACTACTTGGTACTATGGGACACTATACACTAGGTTGATGTTCACATAAATGAATATAATATGACTCTAAATTTGTGCTAATTTTCCACATACCTCCTCTCACTAAAGAGATAAGGGCTACACTTCTAAGACACAAAAATAGAAGCCATGCTCTATATCAACCTCCTATGAGACTTGTTCTTTGTAGGAAAGATATCAGGAGGAGTGTACCTACACCACTAAAATAATAATATAGTCAAATCATGCATCTCTAGTGACACATTATAAAGGTACCTCTTTATTCCCATCATATATGCCACCTCTGATCTACAATGAGTAGTGATGTAGAAGAAAAATAAGTCTATTGAAAAGGCACTCAGTAGTTAGATGCTACCTAGTCAAATAATTAACTTGAAAGACAAGTAGCCTATCCCAATAATGAAATTTATAATGGGAATTTGAAATAGGATGACCTTATTGAGAAAGTTATTTGGATACCATAGCATATAATTCCTCCAACTTTAATGGTTTCCACTACTAGATATGTTGATGACATTAGTATTAACCTTCACTCTAGGGGAAGTAATTGGAGGAAGATCAGTAAAGAATATTCTTCACAAGGATAATAGGCCTCTAGGAGGTCACTTATACAAGATTTAATAATTTATCAATGTAGTCATATGGATGGTACACATCCATAATAACACACTATGTATCCCCCTTAAAAATTATATAAATAACATGATATGTGACTCTTACTCCTTTATGCACATCTATGTGTACACTCACCATATTATGAAATTTGCATAGGACATTTACCCATAGCTATGAATGGACATCCATGAATCCCATTTTCACATGATATTAAAGAGTATCACATAGACACTACTGATTATGGGAGACTATTATCTATAACTTGACTACATTATCATCATGGTAATTAGTCATAAGGTTACACCCTTGTAACTCCCCAAGTATGTAACAAAAAAGGTGGTGGAGTTGGAAATAACCTAATAGATATGGTGGGGCATATATGAGTATATGCATAAGAATAATAAATCTTACCTTCATGGATCACACCTAATGATTGGAATAATGTGTTCTACTAGTAGGAATCACTTTTATAAGGTTGGAAGACACAGATAATATTATTCCTTAGTTTCAATATCACAAAATGATGATCAATTATTGGAAATGTTAATATTGTTCATAATTAAGGATGTAATTGTAAAAATCAATCAAGGGGATCCTTCCCTTTCTATAAATTAGGCATGAACCAGACTCCCTTTGGCTCAAGGATGGGATAGATTTGATCTTTGGACTAACATAGCTACTCAACCCATAAGGAATAAGGGTAACAAGGGGAATAAGGTTAATCTTATCATACACCCCCTATAACACTTAAGGAAGTGAATAAATAATAAGTATTATTAGATACTTAACTAGGGTAAATAAATATGAGCCTATTTGTAAAGAATCTTTATATTCTAAGGGGCCTGCCTAAGGTTATATTTCATCACATTCAAAGATTCCTATTATGGTTACCTCAATCACATAATTAGATCCTTTTATATCTTTGAATACCACCCTTTATTATAGAAGGAATTCAATGTCTCATTTCATTCCATAGATCCCAACCATGGAGGGACCTTTCATGGAGTTAGTTGCACATGAAGCAATTGGAGTGGATATTTATGAGGAGGTAGAATTACAAGAGTAAAAGACTTGAGCCTCCAAGACTCAAAGGTAAAGGCACAATTTCATCATCAAAAATTAGGTGATCCAACACGTTATCCAATTTATATCACTCCTATTTTTCTTACTGTTACTCTTAATATTAGTTCATTTATTCCTATTACATTCACCCCTCCTAGTTGCCCTCCTTTCTTGGTACCCAAGAAGGAGGTGGATCTTATTTAGTCTATTGTTTAAAAAAAATTGTTGATATAAAAAGTATAATATCCCTCCTCTACCATTTCATACCTTACTTCCATAACTATTATTCCTTTAATTTCTACTCGTACATCCACTCCTACTATTAATAATACAATCCCTTCCACTACTACTCCCACCCCCACAAAAAACCAATAGAAAATCCACAAATAATGTGAAGGGATTAACAACCACTCCCTAATTTCATGTTTCATATAACCACTTGAATATAATAGTTTTCCCTCTCGGTCCTTCTCAAGAAACCACTGTGATAACCATTTGAATGTATAAAAAGAAGAGAAAGATAGTATACACAGTCCACCCACTACCATAGTATGATGAAATAGATTTGTCTAATATCATATGACCTTCAATCCCTAACTCCCTCTTTCCTAAAAATTTTAATAAAAAATAAAGTGAAATGATGGGTGAAACTATAACCTTAGACACTCAACCCATGGACCTGACCTAGATAGTCCTCCCATAGTGTGCAACAAACATACAGTCAAGGGCCTACAAAAGACACAATATTATGATTACCAAATTTCCCATTATGATTATTATTTTTGATAAATCCACATGGAGTGTAAATAGGGTGATGAAGATGAAATTGGAATATGACACTAGTAAAGTAGTCATCTTAGAATAAATGTTCACCTTGATGAAGAGGAAAGATAGGAAATTGGGGCAATACCACTATATAAAAGATTTCAAATCCTATATGAAAACACACAAATACATCATATTATAGATACATGATGGGATATAAATGGAATCAATAAATATATAAAAATAATTAGATCAATTAAGATAATAATAACAAACTATTTCTATTCTAACATAAATTGAAATGGGTGTTCAAAGTGAAACATCTAGATTATACAATACCATTGAGGCCATTAGTGTAATGAGGGAAGAATTATCACCCTATATATTAGAGATGAAAAAATTATTTAATTATTTAAATATATATTATAATAAACTTAAATTCCTTATTTTTTTACAATCAGCAAGTCATATGCACATTTGAGCCTGATGGTACCATTATAGGCTACCAATGTCCTAAACTTGGTGGCCATCAAAATATGAGTCTAGAGAATGAGTTGAGATAGTTTAGGTGGTAATGAAAAATTATTCAAAACATGAGACTCACTCATATAAAATTTTAGATGATTTTAAGCTTTCTTAGGCCAAGGATTCAATAAAAAGACTCATTGGCAAGGCTAATTTTGATCAGATTTTCCAACAAGATTTGGATAATTCAAAATATGACATCCAAGGGAATAAAATATAAGACATATATCTATAGATCATTTTTTCTCTAAATAAGGTCACCAAATGTGAGATATTTATATCTAACTTCAAGACTATCGAAGTTGAACATGCAAGGATTTTAGACTAGGTTAATAGGGTTTATAGGCCTTTGCTTCTTAACATGGATATAATTAGATATAAATATGACATGGGGAACAAATATTATTAGGATTTGGAAAAAAATAAAAGTTCCAACACATTAAATCCCATTTAAATTCAAGCATCCACTTTGGTACCTCCAACAACCTTTTCATTCATGCAAGCACATAGTCAACCCTGAGTTAAAGTCTAATTTTCTATGTATACATCCACCATTTACTCATAATTTACTTATAGTTATAAGATATATGTAAATTTTCTTGAGATATTGTAATCATGAACATGTTACATTTAATTTAATAAGACAACTAATTTTGATATAAATGTAATTAGACACAAGTATGTAAGATGTACAATTTTTAGACTACAGTTAGAACTGAGGTTCTAACTTTAGCATGTAACTATGAGTTGATGTACACTTAGAGGATGATGTTTACCCTCCATAATTATATATAAATATGTAATTTTTAATTACAAAGGTTTGGAAGATTGGATTAAAAAAATTAAATTTAAATTTTAACTATCATGCAATTGTGTTGGTGTTTTCTTCTTCCACTTATGTGATTAAAGTTTTTCTTTTCTAGATGATATAATAAAGTAATTTGAAGTGTGAAAAAGTTATGAATATATTGTGATTGTTTTAATAAATTTATGCTAGTTATATATGTGAAAATTATATTGAAATATAATATATGTTATTATTCAATTGGTTTAATCCATGTTATTTTTCTTAGTGTGTGAATGATTTCTTTTGGTATAATTTTCTTAGGGTGTGACATAACTAACTTAGATACCTTCTTGGCCTTAATTTTAATCTTCCAATCAAGGGTGTGTAAGAGATACTTTAAAGGAATCAACCTTAATTAGGTACCATCATGTTTCCTATATCATCCTCCCCCAGACTTAATAACTATGTTTACCTATAAGTGTGCAATAACTCTAGCTAGTAAGCATTAGTTTTGAGAGAATTTGTCCACAAAAAGCAAACCTAAGAAGTGAAACTTTGATATCACATAACCTTATTTTATACTCTACCATTCTATTCATTTGAATTTTATTTTACTAAGATCTACCCACTCTATATTAGGCATCACCCATACACCTCACCTATTTAGGTTTTGATTTCTCCACTAGGATTTATTTCACTACATGCAAACCTAGTTAACAACCTACCTAATCTATTTTATATTCCACAACTAGTTTGTTTATCCCATACCTTCAACTCATGCCCTAGAGTAAATTTCACCTTCATAGAGATCTCAAAATGCTAGAACCTACTTCATTCAAACTTTAGTTGGTGAATAGGACCCATATTAAAAAAGTTTTCTTTATAAATTGGATCACAATTGCCATAATCTCCATATCCTAGGAAAAATGACCCATGCTCACTTACTCCACCCCAAAATCTGAACATACAGATCCCATTGAGTCTAAAAACCTACATGGGACTTGCTAATGTCGTCCCACATAGTAACCAATAAGGAGGTATCTAGGTTTATTTTTCATGGTGCCTCTTCTTCCTTAGGGTCTTAAAAATTAGGTTCAAAATCCATCCCCAAGTTTATATTCTTTATTAACTACCATGTCCTTATGGTTCCCCTAGGTTTATATAAGCTTACTCAATCTATTTAGCTTAGGTTGCCTAGCATGGAACTACCAAGGCATTCCTAATTTATTTTTTAATTATTATTTTAAAATAATTTTTATGCATAGTATGTGTGTGTGTGTATCATGAAGGTGAATAATTATAACAAAGTGTTTCATATAATTATGAATCTATAATAGTGCAAACTTTGTAATAAGTCTACCTAAGAGAGATGGTAATATGAAAAAGACATGGATATGTCTATAAAAACATTATAACACATAATAGTGATAAAAAAATGAAATTTATAAAGTGTCCCACGTGAATAATTTCCTTTAATACTATAAAAATGGAGGAAGCAAAGGTTTTAGGCATATGAAAAGAAAAATAGGGAACTCTAAGGAAAAATAAGGAAAATAAAAAGGAAATTGGATGGAAAATTACAGAGGCATATGCAAATGATGAGGTGGTTTGGGAGTATTCAAACTAATAATTGTATCCATATTAGAATAATCTTGGTCAAGGTTCCAGCTTATCATCATAGAGGAAAAATAAGGGAAATCAAGAGCTTTGAGGAGGTTATGTAAGAGTGATGGTGATTCAAGAGTGACCCTAATAGGGGTTCAAGTGACCAATTTTATGGTGATGATTTCATTCCTAAATGGAGTTAAATCTTATGATCTGGCTATAGTTTCCTATTCAATTTATATGGGGGCATACCTATATGTCCCAAGTATAGGAGGCCTTATGATTAGGGTAGGAAAATGTCTAAAATAATCAATGAGAACATTTTTTTATAGAGGGATCCACTTTTGATTTACACATTAGGGATATAAGTTAAAAATAATTCATTAGAATATTTCTATGGAAGCCACTTATAATTGGAGTTATTTATAAATGAGTGAAATAAAAATGGGTAAAGTTATATGATCTCAAAATTTTCCTTAAGGGATTTATTTTACAAACATGTCTAGATCCTTAAAATAAGGAAGATATTTTAAATGGGGGACAATATATGTTGAATTTATTTAGGTTGTATTTACAAAAAATGATCCATAAATTCAACACCTTAAATAAAAATGAGGAAGGCATCCTATCTAGGCTATTATTTATTATCTACCAATTGAATATTGGGGTGAGTAATGTCTAACCATGATCAAATATTTAATATATAGTTTCATTATGATGGATATGGTGACCGAAGAAGGATTTTTGGTTATATATTAAATAATTTTAATTCTCTTTATTTAGATTCAATAATCCTAGAAGATGTAATTCTCAAATCACATGAAATAACTTGGTTCTAATAAATTGATATGGAAAAGATCACATTTTCTTTTTTAAGTGTCATAAAGTATCACATATGAAAAGAGACTTCCCTTTGTCTCCTTTTAATAAACTAAATAATGAATCCAAAATATTTTAAAAGGATAAATAGGGAACAAGTTTACAGTAATTTTTTGATAATAAATTTAGTTGAGTTCCTTATATCCAATAGTTTGAAATTTTCACCCAAATTTCAAGGCCTAGACATAGTTTGCACATTAGAGATAAATCAGACTTTGAATCATGGATAAAATCTATATCTAAATAGTTTGAATAATATGTGTGAATACATTTCTAATAAGTCTATTATTATATCCAATTTAATTAATTCATAGGTTCCCCCTATCCCCCAATCCCTCTAAGAGAAATGGGTGATTTATGTGAATCAATAGATGAAAGGTTGCAAGTTATAGAAAAAATATTGGAAGAACAAGTATATAGTGATTTCTAGGAAGAGATAAATGCAATTGAGGTTTTTACCTTTTCCTATAATAAGATTATAATCTCAAAACCTAAAACTAGGATGGAAGGTAAGAGGGGGAATACTTATTTAGAATGAAAAATGGAAGTAGTGTCAGTTGGCAAGATAATTTAAATAAAGGATATATTTAGATCTAAAAAATTGGGTAGAACTCCCCTCTAAATATAAATGAAGATGATTTCTCATAATCTTAAATCCCTTCATGCCCCTAGCAATTGATACCTTGTCAAGTTTAAATTGATGTCTTTAAGATAAAAAATTATACTCTTATAATAAACAAAATTTATCTAAGAACATGCAAACATAATTTTGTATGGAAGTTAGAATAAAAATAAGGGTCATTTTTTTATCTTACACTATTTTCCCAAGAGGGATGGAAATTATCTAGTCTACTATGAATGTATTGGCCAAACCTTTTGAAAAGGATTTGGTTGGTAACTATGTAAGGTAACTGATATATCCTTATCCATTTTTTTGTATCTATATAATGTTCATGTTGATAATATTATGACCCTTACTAAAATATTTACAAATGAAATTTATCACATTTTATATTTTCATCTTGAGGAGATACTTTATTTGGGCAAGTAATTCAATGAAATTTTGTCTCTTTGGACAAAATAAGATAATTTTGTGTCCCTCCTAATATTGAATATTATTTTATATATTTGGATAATCAAATATATTTATAGATATGGTATACATAGTTGGTTTCTTATATTGAACCAATTTAAGGTTTGGTCTTAACAATATATCTATAAGCTGGATAGATTCATGATTTATCCTTCTTGGTAGGATATGGAATAAATTTCTCAAAGTAAAACTTTACAAATATGTAACATGAACATGCCTCTATTGAATGGTCTCTTATCACTAATTGGGATCCTCAAAAATTCCCTTTTAATTTTAAAAAAATGTGGTCTAGGTATCCTACACTAATGTAATACATGAAGGATTTGTTTTTCAATTCACCGAAGGTGAAGGAAATTAACATATATGTCATAACAAAAAACCTAAAATTTTATCAAGAATTATCTATGAAAGTGAGACAAGGATAAATTTAAACAAATATTTCATTATAATGAAACTAATTATATATATATATATAAATTTATTTCATAAAATGGATGTAAATTTAAATATCATGAGAAGGTTTACAATATTATATCATAATAATGAGAAACAAAATAATCAAATCCACACCAAAAATTAACATTAGAGAAGAATAATTTATAGACAAGACTAAGACACTTCAAGGTGAAAATGTACACAAACATATAATAATAATTTAATTAATATTATGGTACTCATGTATTAAATAATAACTCATATATATAATATAATTATTATATTGTCTCTCCATAAGCCAACCCTACTAAAAATATGAGAACGTAGATAAATGTGGTAATATAAGAAAATAATTGTGATGTAGGCCACATATTAGACACACTACAGGTTAAGGGTGTGGCATGACCTTCCCATTAAAAAAAAATCCCCTCAACATTTATTAACTCTAGATGCTACTTCAATAATTAATCATCATCTCGTTTGGCATCCTCACTAGTCAGGTTTTTCCACTTGATCAAATACTCAATCTAGCTTGTTTGTATCATTTTAGTGTATGTCTGAATGATCTCCTCAGGTTAAAAAAAGTACTCATTATTCCTCACATATATTTAATAACTTATTATGTACGGATATATTCTATCTAATTTACTCATTTAAGAATGAGACATGTAATAATGGATTTATGTGTGTAGAGTGATGTATCCCTAGTTTGTATGTGACACTACTAATTTTCTATAGGGTATGATATATGTCATGAAACTTGGGATATTTTTTTTATAATTATTTTATTTCATCAAAAAAAGTTTTATTATATGGTTTTAGGCACACAAAGACTAAATATCCCACTTAAAAATACATATCTCTATAGTGATGATCCACCTTTTACTTCATGATGTTTTTTTAATATTTCCAAATTCTCTCTTAGACTGGCTATTACCTTATGTTGGTGTTGAATATGTTCCTCAATAGATAAAACCCATGGATTTTACCTTAATTATGATTTTATGGATGATTTTTCATTCCCATATAGTTTCCATAAATGGATACATTTTGGGTGAGTTGTTTAAGGAAGTGTTATACCATAATTCTTCTAGTGAAATCTAACGAGCCCATATTTCCTATCTATTTAATGTAAAACAATGAAGATAACCCTATACAAAAAAATTTATCACCTATATTTTACCATCATGTTTAGGATGATATGATGAGATATGAGTAAAATTATTACCAAAACATGACAATAAACTATTATAGAAATTACTAGTAAAGATAGGATCACGATCACTTGTTATGATCTTGGGAATACCATGCAGCTTTTACATTATATCCTAAAAAAAACTATATTGTATTAGATAAAAATTTCATAGATAATTAAAAAAGTTATAAATGTTTTTGATCTTGTCTATTATTACCATAATTAAAAAGTTACCCTAAAACATATAAAACACTCTTATGAAATTCATGAAAACTTCCTTCCAAGTTGGCTAGGAATATATAAGGGTTGTATAATACCTATGGTGCTAATTGTATCACCATTTTTTTTATGACACATCATAAATTCTACCAAAAAAATTATATCCTCCACGATTCCTTCCAAAAATAAATATTTATTGTTTCTTCAATAGGTATTCAAAAATTATTAATACCCCTCGAATGAAGATGCATGGATCTTGTGCTTAAGGGAAGAATTATTGCGTGTTTATACCATAAGGTATAATATTTTGTTTAAAATTTATCAAAGAAACTAAAATATTGATCTTTTTGAATCAAAACTTTTATATAAATTTTATCTTCCCATTTTGATCTTGCCTCATCCACCCAATATACCTTCCATATGGACATTGTGCATAAAAATGAATATGTGTATTCATCCCTATTGGGTAATGAATGTGATACTACATTATAATTTCATTTATTATATATTATTATAAATTAATAACTCAACATTTTTTCCACCAAAATTTTATTTTTATTTGGATGAAAACCTCCTTTCCAATAATTATTTTAGATTATCATGATCACTTTTCATCTTAAAGTTTCTAATGGTCATATAATGTCTCCATTTTGTGACATCATGAAGAATAACCATCATATTATTCTCATACATATGACTTATCAAATTATTATTACGGGAAAGCCAAAATTGGAGTGGATCACATTGCCTCCTTCAGTGAAATAAAATGCCTTGGTTGTATATTGATTCCAATGGAAGGAGTAATTCTTTAGAAAATTTATCAGTGGTGTTGTTATACTTACATAACCCATGATATTAATTTATCATACCTAAAAAAAATTGGAGGTTATTGATTGTTTTTGGAACATGAAATTAGATCAAGGACTTTACCTTTTAAGTTTGTGCTTTTATTCTTTCATGTGATACAATATGACCCAAATCCTCAACCTTGTGTTCTCTACAAGCACACTTGGAATGTTTTACATAAATCTGAAGATACTATAGAAATATTCATAACTAATTCACGTACTACAAGTTTTATTTCCATGTCTTATTATATATTAATATGTCACCAAAAAAATACCAAGACAAATTCTAAAGGCAATGTTTGTTAAACTCTAGAATGTAGATGGTGTATTTTTATACCAAAAGGCATTACCAAAACTCATAATTCCAATCATGAATTTTGAAATTTTTCTTATGTATATCCTCACATATTATCTAGATATAATTTTAAATTTAATGAATATCCAAATTTTTAAAGTAGACAACACCACGTAACTCATCTATAAAATAACAAATTACTAGAATAGGGAACTTATATTTGATGGTGTAATATTCTAGTTATATATAATTTAAAAACATATTCACATATCATCCCTCTTATGCATCATTACCATAGGATATGAATATGAAATTTGGTTATGCTTGATAATAATAGTCTCTAACATTTCATGAACCACCTTTTCAATCTCACTCTTTTGGACATATGGGTATTTTATAATCTAATGTTTAATAGTTGAATTTATTGTAAAAATTTATTATCATGATCACATCCATTTTTGGTGGTATTCATTTTAGTATTTATCCAAAAAAATATAGTGTTTATAAATAATATTTTGTAGATCAATAATTTTTGACATATTTAGGAAAATAGTTATGTTACAAACCCATCTTATCCACATTGAGAATCCTTTACGTAGAATGATGATTAAATAGTTATGGATACTTTTTACACATTCCATAAATATCAAATTTATTAAATTTTGAATGAAATAATATTCATAAATATTGTAAATTAATCTTTATCTTTCAAAAGGTTATGAGTCATTGGACTCTAGAAGCTATGTTAACCCCACCCATGAGAATAGAAAACATAGGAAAATATAACATATAATCTTCCGTGGAAATTTGGATACTATGGAATGTACCTAAGAAACTCACTATTTATAATTAATTAGAACAATAAAATAATTTAATTATGCTACCAACCTATTTTTTATGAAGTTATGTGTACTCACTAATTCAATTAGCACTATGACCTTTTTTATTTTATGAAACCCACAACCTTGAAGGGTTTTGGAGTGATAATACATACAATTTCATGGCATGCAATAGTTTTTTGTGATAATACCTATTATTTATCCTCCTTACCCTCACCTAATACTTCATCATCCTCTACATCTACACTAGCTACTTAAATGTAGAACAATTTCCTCTTAACACATCTATGTCTTTTGATGTATTTTCCATCATAGTTCAAACATAATCGCATTTATTTTTTCTCTTTAATTTGATCAGAGACAATTTGGTAAGCTTAGGAAATGACTTATATATAATAATGTGCCTCTAATAGTATTTAAATCCCTTCATTTGACTATATATATATATATATTTTATAATATACATTAAAATATTGTGGACTTTTATATTTACCTTTGATTAAACATGCAAACATTGAATTGGATGTTATCCTTGATTCTTCCCAAGAATATCATTTAGGTTGATTTTGTGATTTCACCCACAAATAAAGACATGATCTAGAATTTATGAATGTAATACTTGATATTACCCATTTTCTCAATATTTATAACTATTTAAAATAGTTCTCTATGAAACTATTTTGGTATTTCATCTATAACTCGTCAATAAAACTAACTAGGGAATAATGATGTCATTGTTTTAGTTCATAGACATATATACAAAATGAACTATTTGGTTTCAAATATAGAGGTGTCATGAACACCTTATGTGCACATTGGGTTATATGTATTTCAAATAAATTTTAAATTTTATTGATCTAGGTGACTGGGTCCTTACCATAAAACTTGCCCACTTCTAATTTTGGTAACATGTTCCTTCAACCTAATTTTGAGATTTGATTTTTTTGGTTGTGAGAAATCAAGAATATCAATAGATAATTATTAGATAATGGAATTTTAAGAATATAGTTTAATATATTTTATAGTTTCACATTGATTTTGATTAAATATATATTCCATTACATATATCTCCACTTTGACCATATCTAATTATTATTTTTTCTCCATGCTTTACACATATTCCTATAATTGCGTAACTAACCTAGAAACCCTATTATAGAAGTCAAATAGTCCATGTCCTCCTTGATAGGAATTTTTCTTAGACTATCTTGCCTATTTTTGTGGCATCAATTTTTTAGACTATCCATGCACAAATTATAGGGTTTAAAGTATAATAACTTATGTTGGATACCTTTAGGATAAAAAATTATATTATATGCTTATACCATCAATATAATCTCATTGAGATGAATATAATGACTACTAATTTACAAAATGTTGTGATAATTTTTATTGAATTTATTTTATAAATAAAAGCTCAATAAATTTTGCATTGATGGAAAAAAATTATTTCTTCCCGGATTTTATGTCATGATTTTCACTCTTTCAACTCACAAATCAAACACTATGTTAGATTTAGAGACAAAAACAATGTCATAGAAACTTTCCCAAATCAAAGCTATGATACCACTTGTAATGAAATTACTTAGATATATAAAGTCAATTCACAACAATGGATTTAAATTTAAATATCATTAGTATATTAACAATAATTAGGAAAAAATATCATATCCACACCAGTAGTTGATAGGAGAGTAGAATACTTGATAATTAAGATTGGGCCACTTTGAGGTTAAAACCTACATAACCATGAAATAATAATATAAAATCATAATATGATCCTAAATTACTAACCACTAATTATGATATGTACCCTACCTTGGCTATGGTTACTCCATAAACCTAACTTACTAACAATGTGAGAACATAGATAAATTTGAAAAGATAAGAAAATGTGATTTATGCCACATATTAGTCACACATATCCGTAGACACTGTATAGGTTAATAGAATAACATTCAAAGAACACTAATAGTGGAATGGGATTTGAGTTATTTAAGTTAAAAAGTTTTGAATGTGACCATTGATGTTGATACATATAGATTGGAAAAATTATTGCTAGTTGAGTTGGAATAATAGAGATCAATGTCAAAGAATTTTCATTCAATTGACTTGTATTATAGTTTTATGAAAAAGGACAAATTCTAAGCTTGATTTTAAAATGAGAGTATTAATAAAATTTGGATACTTTAGGAAAATTTATATTTTTAACATGGTGTATAAAATCATTTCCAAATCCATCTATTTCAAATTATTTATAGTTTTAGCTGATCTAATTTCAAGTGAACAAAAGGGTATATTCAATAAGGTTTCATCATTTATCATGAAACCATCCATTCATTGACTCAAAATTAAAGGAAAGTAATTTTTATCTAATTAGATATTAGCAAGGCATATAACAGGGTAAATTGGAGATTCTTTTAAAAAATTATATAAACTTTTGTATTCAATGAGGATAGGGGTGATTGTATTTTATAATAATATATATTCATATGTTATTTATTTTTGTAAATGGAATATTAGCTAGGTTATTTTAAATGACTAGGGTTTTAAATCAAGGGGATCCCCTCTCTATCTTAATTTCTATTTAAATGGAAAAATCCTTTGGGTGAGCTATTAAATGAGTTTGAGATGAAGGTCAAATCTAGGGAATTAATGTAATGGATAATTAACCCATAAATAATTTACTAACTACAATTTACTATTTTTTTTAACTTCAGTAAGAGAATCCATAAATTTCAAAATATTTTCGGAGTGTATGGGTACCTCAATTTTTAAAAAAATGATATTCAATTCTATAATTTATTTTTCATTAATTATGGCTTGGTTCATATAAAGATTATATACATCCTACATTTCAATATTGGAAAGATTCCTAATAATTATCTTTGAATAAACCTATTTACAAGTTTTATAAGGCATATTTTTTGTCATAAGTTCATATATTTGTTTTAAACTACACTAGAATCCTATAAAATTTTAATAGGTTTTCTTTGGCATGGTGCATAAATTTTAGAAAACTAGTTTTAAATGTGTTTCACATCTACATGATGTTGGTTTTGAATCCAAAAAATAAAGTACTATTTTCTATAAATAAAATATTGAATAAATCAAGGATATGAGTTAGAAAAAAATCTTGAAAGGGATCAATTTTTATCAATCAATATTAACTAGAAGTGTAGGAATAAGGAATTTTAGGTTTTATAATTTATCTCTTGGTAAAAAAATAACCTTAGGTATTTAATATTAACCAAAATATTTATGGAGTGGATTATTATAGATAAAATAACTTTTATTCCTTGACTCATGCCATAAAATATCTATTACCAACCCCTATTGGGGTTCAAATATATGTAACCTTGTAATTTAGTGTCCTTCAATCATAAATAATCACATTTATTGGGAAATCAACAATGGATATTTAGATTCTTTGTGGGAAGATTGTTGGAATGAGCACAAAACTTTACTAAAGACCCATTATTTGGAGGAAAATTGATTCATCCTTTCTAATTTATGGGTAAGTAAGATAAATTAATAAACAAAGACTAGTAATGTATTGGGATTCATAATATGTAAATGGAAATGTTTGGATGATAGACCTATGCCTCAAAATTAGAATTGGTTAGTTGTCAACACTCATTCCAAGTGATTTATTAATCATCCCAAAAGAAGACAAGATTCAGTGGATGGGATCAAAACTATGTAAATATTCCATCAATATAGGTTATAATAGGGATAAGTGCATAGTTATTATCTTTAAATGGTCTAAACTCATTTGTTCAAACAATATGGGACTAGCTAAAGTAGATTATTTTACATGGTTATTAAAGATAAAAGTATTAACCAAAATAGATGAATAAAAATAGTTTTAAAGAGATCACTACATGTTGCATGTGTCTCAATGATGTTAAAATAATTGATCACCTTATCTTCATTTTTTATTTTACTCTTAATGTTGGGACCAATTATGTGCAAAGTTTTGTTAGAAATGAGAAAGGATTCATACTTTATTGAAATATTTTTCCTCCTATATAACATTATCCCATTTAAATATACATTTTTTATTCAATTGAAATACATTAATGTAATTCTCATTTGAACAATTTGGAAAGGAAAAAGTAAGCATATTTTTTAAGGATAAATATTTTAAATAAAGGAATTGTTGAGTAAAGATAAATTTTTGTGTTTGTTTCTTTTAATGTATTAATATCTAACTCATAAAATATTTCTAACTTTATCTTTTTTAATTATTCAATCATTCATGGCTCTTGATGACTAAGTGGGGATCATTTATAATATATTCCTCCTCCCCTAGGGTTCTTCAAGATGAACTTTTGGGGTGCATCTAGAAGATATATTGGGGCATTAGGATTAGGGTTTCTAAATAGATATTTCTTGAGATATTTAATTTTTTTAACTTCTCAAAAGCTAATGTATGGTAAAAATAATGAAGTTGAGTCACAAGCCTTAGTTTTTATATTGGATATATTTTTTTAATGTATAATTTATCAAATCATCATTTAATATGAATATATTATCATAATTCAAACTCTAAAAATTCATGGGTCTCAAAATTGTAAGAATGGGAACATTTTTCTAAGGTCTAGGAATTTACTAATCTAAATTATATCTAGGGATACATCTCACTACTTTTAGGAAGCAAATCCATAAGTCAATTTTTTGTCTAGTTCAGGTAACCCTCAAGTGGATGACTTTGTAATTGAAAGTGATTAATGAATTTGCATGGGTTTAATGATATTAATAAATATAGGATGTGAATTTAATACTTCCTATAATAATCCTATCTCCTCAATATTTTGCCCCCCAACTTTATTTCTCTTTCCATGTCATTATTTTGGGGAGCTACACAAATTTGATTTTTGATTGCAAGGAATATTTGTATATTATTACCTTAAATGGAAGGTATTTTATATTTGGGTTATCTTGCTTAAGTGTGTGTATCTTTATTATTTATGAAGTTTATGTTTTCTTCAAATTTAATTTTAATCACATCCCCTACTGGTGTGAACACATATGTGTGTTGTTGTTTTATTATCTTATTTGGTCTCCTTGTTTTTGCTTGGTGGTATCCTCTTTTTATCTCTTAAGAGATGGGTTATATGGATGATTTAGATTCAATAGAGGTTGTCTTATTTATGTATTTATAAAATATAGAAATATAATTTTGTAATATTATTTTGAAAGGTAAAATGGAAAAGGTGTTTTGGGATTCATCTAGATTTATTATTAGAGAAATTTAGGATGTATGGACTAATCTTCGATGAATATTTGAAACCATATTAATTAGGAGTTGGGTTATATTGCCTGCACTAACTTAACTATTTTTTATATGAGGAAGTGACTAGAAGGGTGTTAGATAAATTTTATAGGCCCTAAATGAGAATAGGACCAACTAAGGCCTTGAAGGATTTCAATTTGGATAAACATAAACATCTCACCCTTTATTGAATTAAGAATAAGGGTTTGGTTTATATGAATAATTTTAAGGAATTGGAAAAATATTTTTTAATTTGTCCTCTAAAAAGGATATTTTTTATGACTTCATTTTGAATGAGAATTAATAGTAGGGTAATATCTTTCCTCTTGTAGATTTGGAGGCTAAAATTATTTAGTCATTTTAATGATAAAAAATTGGTAGGTAAAGATACAAAGGTGGAGAAAAACCTAGGAAGGATAATAGGATATGAGCATCAAGAGGAATGTGGAAATGAGTAGGAAGTAGGAAATGGGTTGGTTAGGGAAACTAGTACTTCTAAGGGCTCACAAGGGAAGGTGGGTTTATAATAACACCATATAAATGGATAATTAAAAAAGGGAAATATAGGTAGCACCTTAATAATGGATATCATAAGATAGGATCTAGTGGTAGAGGAGAGGAATGAGGCAAATAAGAAGAGAGTGTTGGTGGTGGACCCATGGTTTATAGAGGTGGAAAAATATTTTTTATAGGTTAAAATATTATCTTAGGTGGCCACTATTTTAGTGTGGAGGATTTATTTGATTTTAAAAAATGGTTAGACCCTATGGATATGGATATCCAAGCAATAGTTGTGCCCAATATGTTTGTAGATGGTAATACAAAAAAATATGTCTACTTAGGGGTTAAGACTAATAACCTATCGTACTAGTGATGCTTTTGGTGTTGATTTAATCTTTCTAGTTTGACTTATTTTATTATTTTTACTATGCTATGAATTTTATCAATACATATATATTTTTGGTTATTTCTTCACTTTATTTTTTATGAAAAAATAAATAATTGTATAAAATGATTATATAGGTATTAAACTAGAAATATTAGAATGTTAAAGATATATAATGACTCATTATTATAAATTTGAAAAAAAATCGAATATGGAAAATTTATATGTTTGGAAAGTAATAAGAATACAAATACTTCGCTTTCACACTAAATTTTATTGATTGTTTTAACTACCTACAACTGGAAAAAAGAAGAAAAAATTATCATATAGGCTCATGATTAGAATTAAGAATATAAATGTAATGTA
>JARHVA010003291.1:60000-85000 GCA_037957365.1 Torreya grandis
AAGAATGGGGATTTATTTGGACTAGAACAGATTAAGGGCATTTGGAGGGATGTCCTATGTTGTATTCGGGAGTACTTCATACTCGATGGAAGAAGCAAGAGAGTCCACAAATTCCACTTTGTATTCCTAAATCATTTCAGACACAAAGTAAGAATTTCCTTTCCCTTTTATATGTGTTTCTCTTTGGTTCAAAGTTTATTCGCTCATAGGAAGAAGGAAATGCATCCTATTCTGCATGAAGGATTAATTCTAATAATTAAAGGATATTGCAAGAATAAGGCCATGGTTATGAACCCTTATTTGGGGGAAAATAAGGATTCATAGAGTAACAAGAGTGAAATTTTTAAAGGGAAAGATAAAATCAAGCCCCCTAGTGTCAAGATTCAGAATATTGACGAGGATACAGAGTGGGAGAGAACTGATAAGTTTGGGGAGGAAAGCTTGGAGGAAGAGGGAGGAACAGAAAGAAAGAATTCAAGTTCCAATGAGGAAGAAGAATATCAAGAGAAGAATGAGAAATAAGAAGTCAACATAGAGGAGAAGTCTGAAAATAGTGAATATGACTCTGAGGAAAACCAGCAAGTGTTTGAGGATGATAAAGTCTTGGATGACCCGGTTGAGGACCCTATTTCAATAAATGAGAGGGAAAACACAGTTCAGGTCGACAACCAAGAAACGGATTTAGGAGTTCAAGTTGAAACTAAGGAGTAGAATCAAAGGGGAAGTGAAGACCACATTGAAGAAGGCGGGAGCAGTCCTAATAAGAACACAAAAGAGTGGAGTGATAAAAGGTAGAACAATGGAAGGCACACACCTACGATATGGGTTAATTGCAAAGTAGAGGCTACCCTCCAACTTGATTCATGGATGTTTAAGGAGATAATGGATCTCCAAAGGAAAATGGAAATAATGGAAGAAAACTAGAAGGCAGTTTGGAATAAAATCAATAATATGGAAAAATAGATGAGAGACATCCCCATCAAGCTCAAAGACTATGAGAACAACCTAAGGGAACTCATAAAGGAGAGCAAAATGAAAATGGAGGAAGTTACATCCAACATATGTGCGGCAGCTGTTAATATTGGAAAAAGAGCTAATGAGGAGATCAAATCCTTGGAGGGGCCTAGCAAGAGGATGAGACAAAGCTCAAGAAAGAAAGCTATGCAAGAGGGAGTCATGTCGGCAGCTACTGCCATTCAGGATACTGCTGTGAAAGGTAAGGAAGTAGTGAAAATGATTTCAGAACTGGAAGAATAGCCTGGTTCTTCTAGTTGGTTGTGTTATCTGGTCCTGTTTCCTAGTTTTTTGTAATCTTTTGACTATGGTGTAGCCAGGTCTATGTAAAACCTGGGTCTTGACTTGTGGTCTTTTCGGTGGTTTCAAGTCCATATAAAACCTGTTTATGTTACTTCTTTGTTGTATGTTTTAGGTTTTGCCTATGGTCATATATGCTTCATCTTTCTATCTTTGTTTCAGGGTTTCAGGGTCCCTTCAAAACCTATTTTTACCTTAATCTAAAACAAAAGAGCATAGAACAAGACAAAACTAGTCTTTTTTATCCATATGTATCAATGTAATATTTTTTTTTATCAAAGTACCATATATATTATCATATTGAAAAATATGAAATATTTATGAGGTACTTGTAATATATGTATCTCAATAATGTAATTGGGGTCATAGATAAATATAACCTTTAGATTTAGATTCCCCTAGCATAAGAATGGCCAATGTGTAGAAGAAAGTATAGAGTATAAAAATAAATATGTGATGTATGTCTTACATCATGATAATATACCTCATTAAATGTATGTGTATTTGAAAACAAGTATATGTTATCTAATAAATATGAAATAAATATCACATGTAAAGAAATAACTATTGACTACTAGACTTTCTCCCTTGTGAAGGTAGTTTTAAGCCTTCACATTCTAAAATAACATTAAGTCAATCAAAGGATATGGATGGCATAATAGATGGATTTAATATCTATATTTTAAGGTCTATATACCATTTATGTATCAGTTAAGATATCCACTCTACACTACCAACTTGTAAGGGAAAAGAGAATAAGGTAAACTAAAAGGAAAAACTATCTAACCGGGGTGATACACCAAAATGTGACATCAAATTATGTAATATACACTAGTAATTTTTAATAATAACATGTAACTGATTTAACTTATCAAAATAAAGACTCCAAGCATTAATTTTTAACACAAAGGCTCAGGCTTGATGCTTGATCTAAGGCAGCTAGTCAATAAGTCTATCAAGGACACTAAAGGGAGCTCACACTTGTCATACATACAAGATGATTAAATCAAAATATGAAACCTATAAATTTAATACAAAACTTTTAAATAAATAATTAATAAAGTGAAAAAATCAAAGGAAGTATATATTATCACTATCATTCATCAATAAACCATGAAAATACACTAAATACAAACTTTGAAGAGGCATGAATTTAATCTTATTCATTCAAAATAGGAAAGTAAAAGTGTTTTTTTTATAATTTATTTTCCACCATTTGGGTTAAGAATCCTTTTCAATTCCAAACATATGCTTACATATAGATAATATGAGAGAGGAGAGATAAAGAGACAAGGCAACCTTTAAAAACTAGGAAATGAAACCTTCACTTAGTCTTCCTTAAACCCAACATTGTATTCTTTGAATATCTCTAATAAAAATTTGGAAAATTTTTGTAGAGGTTAAGGTGAGACATTTTTGGGATGTTTTAAATATTTTTGAGCATTTATCTTTTGTCTTTGACCCATACAACCTCTTATATTTTTACTGGCATACTCTAATATCTTTGGTTAGAAGTCATTTCTTTGAAAATAGGCATTAAAGGTTTATTAAAGTCTTAATTAATCTCATTTGTAACATTATCCAATTATTTATGAGGTTACGCAGTAATTATTTTGTTTTTATAAGCTCTTTGAGTGTAATTTTAACTCCTTCAACACATTAGGCATATGAAGGAGAGAAGGTGTAGTTAGGAGTTCTCGTGACCTTTTCCACCTTTGAAATATTATCCCAAAAACTTAATATATTATTATTGTTTTAAAATTGGAATTTAATATGAGAAGGTACCTTAAAAATATTATTGAATATCTCTTGTGCATTAATTTGGGTGTTTTGACTACTTGAATCCTTCATGAACAAAGAGGCATAGGAGATAGAAAGAAGAGTTTTGCTTTGATACAGACAAGTTTTCTCCATGGATGGATCCTAAACATGAAATTGGACATGAAAATAATAATTTGTATCCATAAATTATCCCAAAAGATTTAATTTTGATCATTTTTCTTGTTATAACACCCATTCCTTATAACCCTAAAAACATGTAAAGTTTCTTGTACAAAATACTGTATTAATAAAATTGGGAACTTAGGATCATTTTTTAGTACCCTTTATCCAATTATAAATAAAAATAAAACATATTGAGCCAAATATAAGTGTAATTACTCCCTTACCTTCATTTTCTTCTCCAATTAGCCTTGATTAGCCCTCTTAGGCCTATAAAGAGAAATATTTCTCTAGAAAGATATCACACATGTGAAATAATCCAAAATTATTTGATTAGATATCCTTAATATATTACCAACATTTTTGTCAATTTTTGTGTCATGGAAGCTTGCACAAGTAGTCAAACCATGAAATCACCTTGCTACCTAGTCTTAGTTTAAGCTTGTTTGAGACTACCTTGGAAAATGGGCCTAGTTTTATCACCTATATAATATATTGTGAAAAAATTTATACTTTAGTGGATTGGAAAAATCCTATAGGACCTAATCCAATTATTAGGAAGTTCTCCCCTTCTTAGAACATCTAAAAAATACTAAAAACATGCAAAAATAGGGTATTTGTAGTAATCCATACAAGTCACATCAGCTTCAAAGTACATTTTTACAACCTCCTTAGATTAATAAAAGACATACAATATTTTTCAAGAGAAAATTGTGTCATTGGATATGCATTTGAGGTCTTTTTCCCTTAAATGGTCATAATTAGGGTTTTAAAAGGGTTTAAGACCTATTTGGGCTCTTAATGATTGTTCATAAAGAATAGACCACCAACTAAACTCATTCCACTTTTAAAACCTTATTTATTTATATCCTAATATATACCAAATATATTATCTCCCCATGAAAATTTTGAGATGGTACAAGTATCTAAAGTTGCCCCTCATGTAGTAGTCTTGGTGTTTCTTGAGTATGAGACAGGTCAATTTTGATTTTTAGGTCTCAAAACATCATCTAAATGATTGATGAGGTTCAAAAATATCTAAAAAAAAAACCCACATTATTATAAATTCTTTGGTATTCCGTGTTATGCCACTATATTCTCATAATGTATTAATCAGGGTATTTGGGGTTTAGAGCCTATCTCCTTGCTATCCGTCAAGGGAATTTGGGTGAAACATGAGATTTGGTTCCACTTGAGTGTGTCTTGAGACCATTTTCATGAATTTTTAAAAAAATTAGTAATCTTCATGAGTTCAAAAATGTTTTTTATTTACTCTTATGATCTCAAAAAGTTGCCTTAGTCTCATGGATACCCCTTGCTAAAGGAGTGGGCCAAGTCTAAGACAAAATAATGGGTAACCATGATTTATGTGACCTAAAATAGACCATTTATCTCATTATATACTCATGAACATGTTTTTTACCAATTTTCAAAACATGATCATACCTATATAGGCCTTTAAATGTCAATTCTTCTCATAACTAAACTTTAGGCATGTGTATGACTTTGTACACCTTCAAACATGATTTCATCAATGTTTGATGACTTTGTCATATATTTTGAGGTTCCATGGTATATTAATGAAATTTTGGAACCATCTTAAAATTATCTTACCTCATTTCATATCCATTACCAATCCATACTCTCCTTCAATCCAAGCAAAATCCCTCACCTAAGGTAGACTTGTAACTTGTTGACTATGTATGAAAACTTGAAACCTAGTTTTGATCAATATTTTCATGTTTTATTTTTTATCTTAAAAGTGAATTTATGAATTTTTGATATAAATGAGGTATACCCCAAAGCATCTCAAACATCTATGTCCTTTCATGATTTAGGCTTAAGGTTTATTGTCATTAGAGGCACTTTGTAGGTGTGCATGAGGATAACAAGACTGTATTTTGTGTTTAAACTTCAATATTACCTCAATTATATGCTCCTATTATTTCAACTTGGTTGATGATCTCATTGTATTTATACCCTGTCAAACACTACTCTTCCTTCATTTAGGTCTAACAATAAACTAACTATCATTAGCCACTTGTAAGTGATTTTAAAAGGTCTTAAATATAAGTTTTAGATAGAATTTATCCAACATTTAACTTATCTGACTAGATTATAAATGTTTTATGAATACCATACTAACATTATAAATCCAAGATCACCAAATTTCATCCCTTTAGGTCTCTCCATAGACTTTATTCAAGAAAGATTCTCATGGAGAATAGGTAGACCTTTAGGTCACCTTTTGACTATCCATGAAAGTTTTGAAACCTATCTTGATTAATACATCATATTATTTGTTCTCAAAATGACCCTTTGTATTAATTGAGGTAAACCTCAGGGATTTTATAAAAAAATTGTTCTTCCCTTTAGGCTTAAGGTTAGTCTACCATCCTTTAGTAATCTATATGTGGATATCAAATTACTTGACTATAGCTATAGGTGGATATTATGTGTTATAAGACTCTTAAATATATATGACATAGTTTTAGAGCCTTTAGTTTTTTTTAAAAGATCCATAAACCCTTAAAACCTCCCTTCTTTATTGTCATAAATTATGCTTTACAACTCTTAGTTTATTGTGTCTTAACATATGGTTGTAGGTTATTATTTGTATGGATTGTAGGTTTATGAAAACCACCCTACTTACCTTAAATATTCCAAGATGCCAAGAGATATTTTATCTTATCTGAGACAATTGATGTCAACCCCTTGTCTCAATGACCCTTCATGTATTTTAATTGAAAAAACATAGTCTATTATGGATAACTATTGTAGGGAGTCATTAGCTCACTTTACATCCTCTGTATGGACTATAGGTAGTCTCTTAAGATGAATAATGACATGCCAAATGTGATATCAAAACCATTGAATAATTTGACAACCTTGAAATAATTTGGAGAGCCTCAAAATAACTTCGTAAGTATGGAGAAAAAAGTATTTTATATTTACCTTAAAAATTGATAACTTACCTTTAACTCTACTAGATAGAGTGCTAAGGATGTTTTATTGAATGGTTTTTATGAATATTATTATCCTTTTGAGAATAACTATTCATAAAAATTACCTATATCACTTTAAAATCCCATTTGTCATCCTCATAACACATTCATAAGAGTTTATTGTCCTTTGGTAGGTATCTTAAGTTGATAACTTGATCACATATAGTTTTTAGTGTTGTTTAGGAATTTTAGGCTTAAATAGGAGTTTTTATCTCAAGAGTTTCCATAGCCATATTTACCCATTTAATAATTTTTGGAGGTAGCTCATGTTCATCCACATGTCCTTCAATAATTCATCACCCCTTTACCATTGATACTAAGATCATTAACTATAGTTGTACCTTTTTGAAGAGATTAAATCACCAAAAACCATGTCAAAAGAGACTATATTAAATATGGATAGTCTAAAATGAATTATATATTGAATTTATAAACCTTTAAGATGAATGTACTTTCTTGACAACTCAAATCATACTAAAAATCTAATCAAATAGACCATTCATAAGGATACTATAGGAAACCAAATTTGTACCAGATGTACCTTTTTATAAGTACTTAACTAATTAATACACATGAAATAGGTCACATTTGACCTTGAAATAACCTCACTATAACCATTATTCCCCATTGAATCCTTAAGTGAATAAATAAATGAAAACTTGGACCATGTCTCGATGAATAGGCCATTTAGACCCCCAACACTTTTAGTAATTATTTATAAATATAGGGGAGTTAATATTAAAACCAATGACACTAATATCAATTTCATTAGGTTAATTATTATTTACCAATATATTTGGACCTAAATTTCTCTCTATCATTCTTGTATTTTTCAAAAACATATGGCCCTTCTAGAGTTTCCAAGGAGGTCAATATGAGAGATAAATATTTTTTCTTCATTTTAAGACCTAAAACCTCTTAAAAATAATTTTTTTGTCCTTGTCATGGAAACTAAGGTCCTAAAGATTCATGAATCTTAATTTCATCTTGAACAACTATATAGATGACCTCAAAATAGGCCTTTTTGGCACTAAAATTGCTAGAATCACTTGAGCAACCTAATAAAACTAATGAAAAAAGTATCCATTGGATATTTTCATGATTACACATGTACACCATGTCCTAATGAGCAAACTTTCAAGTGGTAGGGGTGAAAATTTGACTTGTGAGGTCAAAATTTTCAATAATAACTAACATATTTTGTCATGCTCAAGTGTTGATTTTTGTTTTTTTTTCAAATATTTTTGAATGTTTTCATATTTTTGAAATATTTTATTTTTTTGGAATTTTTTAAATCTTTGATTTAATTATATTTTTGAAATTTTGAAAATTAAACAAGCATATAATATTTTCAATAAGAGTACCATAGTATGTGATTGGATCATAGAGTTGAAGCCTAAATTTCCATTGATGAGTAATGTTACATGTAGATGCATTTTAATATGAAAAATCATCAATTTCCATATCATAATGATCATGTTCATTACTTATATAATATTTTTTCCACATGTGTAACAAGATAAGGTGTAAGACTTGTGAATTTTGGGATTTGTTTGATGTGGAACATGATAAATTATCTTAAGAATTTATTTAGGATGTTTTTTATAAAAAATATTTTTTTATTTTAGTGACTCTTTTAAACAAAGATCTATTGTTGGGAAAGTATATCATCTTTCCTTGAACTAGTTTTAGATAAATATAATGTATTGGTGCCAAATTTTAATCTCATAATGCTCTTGGATGGTTGCATTGATTAATTTTGTATCATAATTTGAATTATGTGTCTTAATTACCTTTGTATGGTGGTATTGAATAAGTCACACTACTAATTATGGTGTTGGTGTGAGATGAGGATGAACATTGTTTTTATAATGTACTCATACAGGATGCCTTAAAATTGGACCATTTGATTGAAATGAATATACTTGAGGCATATATGCACTATAGATAGTACTACTCTAATATTATCTATCAAATGGAATCCTAATAACATATTAAATACCCTTGTGCTTGATAAGACTAGAAACATGGTATCCACTATTACTAAACCAACTTGGAAAGGTAATACTATATGTCCTAATGTATCTTATGTTCACCCATTAAATTCTTTGACTACCCTTGATGTAGCTTATATATCTTGATCTATGTATCTTAGACTATTAAAAAATCATTGTACATGCATTTTCACTTGAACCATTGTCAGTCATGACACTACAAATGTGTTGTTTTTTTATATATGCATGAATAAAGAGAGCATGCCTATATAAAACATCATAAATTAATTTCACTATCATCAAATGTGATCTTTAGATGTTATGTTAATTTTCCTATGAATGTTCCAATAATTCCATATATTGGATTCCATTAAGTCTTTAGATGAGGATGTGCATTATACACATGATTTAATTCTAAATTATTTGTATTATCAATTGTATCATGATTTGGGAAAGGATTGTTGAATATTTTTTAATTTTGCATTAGAATTTTATTGTGGTCATGCTAACTTTATCAATGTGATCACCTCAATAATATTCTCATAAATAAGATATTTTATATTATGTCTTAGCATGTAAAATTTATTCATGGAGTGCCCAATTCATATATGGTATTTAAAATATGCATTACTATCAAATCCCTTAGGTTGAGGCTTGGTCAAATTGATCTCCAATGGAAAAGGTAGATATTTAACATTAAAATTGAGAAGATTTTAAAATACGATACGACAAGGTTGTGGTAATATTTTTATTTTCTTCCTAGGTGGAGTTTTCAATTGAATCTTGTTTGATGGTTGGGATATTAAATTAACTGTAACTTTATCTTCATTTTTCATCTCATTAAATCTGAGTTTGTAGTTTTGATTACTTTAGAACTTAATATTTTTATGTAGATGAAACACTTTGTGCATATTTTAACTTTTTTTAATGTTAAAACCTTAACTTAGATTTATTTTAATATATGGAATGACTCATTTAAAGATCTTAATTTTTTAAACATTATTGATTCATGTAGTGTTACTAACAAGCTTTGAGTAAAGATATATTATAATTGATTATCTACCATATAGTTTATAACCTTTGTAGGTATATTATTATATTGAATAACATATTCATTAATAAGTTTAATTGACCCTTGTTTGAGATTTATAATCTATGCAAAAGATAATTTTTTGCCAATATTCATTGATAAGTGTGATAGGAGTTGATCTACCAATGGTTTGAATGCTTTTAATAATTGAATTGGGACATTATAGAACCATCTAAGTACATAGTATTTTATAATTACTGGTGATTAATTTATCATTATAATCATTATCCAAACATGTTACATGCAAGGAATAAATATGTTGTTTAGGATCACTTTTATCCTCATTAAGTGGTAGCTTAGGTGATATACAACCTATCAGTTGTGGGTAAGATGCTATTATAGGTGATAAATTATTATGAGGAAGAGTATGAGAGGAAATAAAGTGAGTATATTTAGAGAAACTTTCATCTTATTTCACTATTTTAACATATAAGGATATTAAAATTTATTTAAGAGAGGATACATTAGGTGAAGTTGGAAGTGGACCTTGTGTAGTGATACAGGAAGGTGTGTATGATGCCATTATAGAAATAGGTATGTTAATGTATTATAAACCAAGTGATGACCTCATACTTATGGATGATGGGACATATGAAAATTTAGGTGTTGATATAGTAATGGAGATAATAGTAATAATTAGACCATCTTATTAGTGTAATTATGTATTTACCTTGGATTATTGACTAAGGTAATATGTCTATGGTTAGTTTCCTTAACCATTTAGGTTAAGAGGTTAGTTTATTTTATTGGGGTTACATATTTTATGCTAGTTGATGTTGGTTGTTTCATCTACCATTTCCATGTTTTTGGGGTGGTTCAGTTATTTGCCTATTTAATAGGCCTTCTTGTATGGTTCATATAATGTGTGTTATGCAATGCAATCTCATTATATTTTCAATATATATGTTTAATCTAATATGATATTCAGATCCCATGGTATTTAGAGCCTAAGTGAAGGTCTGTGGAAGTTAGAGAGGTCAGTCTCTTTCTAGAGAGGAGCTTCATGTACCCAGTGGAGAGCTAGAGGAGGGAGAAAATTATGTAAGCTCAACTAGAAGATCAAACAACTACTTGGGAGGATAAAAAGACCAAATAATATCTAAATGAGGTTAGAGGGATTATTTTTAGACTTTTTGAGGCCTCTATTTGATTTTTTTGGGTTGGTAGCATGGTATACGATGATGTATAGTTCAAATAAGAGGAGAAAATTCAAATCTTGATCCTTTTCAGTGAAACAAAGGTCTAAAATGTGAGTTAAATCCTAACTTGAAAATTGGTGTAGATGGATTTTAGTTTGCCTGAGAAATGAACTTACAATTTGTGCCTAAAGTTTCACAAGTAGGCCAATTTTGTGATTTGTTGATCATTTTAATGATATTTTAAACCTAAAGTTTAATTATTTTTTTATTTTTTAATTGAAAAAAATAAAAAATTTAGCCAATAGGGGTTATTAGGGACCTACCACTGATTAATAATCATGAAAGCATCTAGGAAGTTAAAAATTTCATTATTTTATAGGTTTTTTATCTAGATTTTGATGGAGAAATATTTTTTTAAATCAAAGTTGTAGGTTTCTTGATTTAATTGTTTTAGTGAAATGAAAATTGAGATCTTGAAAATGGTATTGAGTTTGTTTCTAAAAATGATAGAGTTTTTTAGTGTCAATATAGAATCCATGTGTGGAAGGAATTTTTATAAAACTCATTATAGTTTTTTGATTTAATTATTTTCATAAAAAACTAGGTTAAATGTCTAGTATTCAACAACTATTACTACCAAATTCTCAAAAATTGATAGGCAAGAACTTTAGTTTATGGAGTCATAACATTTTGGCAATATGTGAATATCAAAACCTTGATCAAATAGTGTTAAAAAAAGAGCAAAGGCCTACCACTGGTTATGATTAATATGATCAACATCATTGTGAGGCTATCATGTTGTTAAAACTATTAGTAATAGATAATCTAATCTTAGAGGTCAAAAATGTGACCACTACATCAGGTTTGTGGACTAATCTTTCTTATAAATATTAGGATTCTAAAGTTGGTAGGGTATTATATTTGAATAATTTTTTATTTTCTACTAAGATGTAGGAAGGTAGCTCTATTTTTGAGTTTTTGTTATAAATCAAGGACATTAGTGATCAATTAAAGGTTGTGAAAAATCCTATTGATGAGCAAGATTTGATTTCACTAGTTATTTAGAATCTTCCACCTTAATTTGAGTCATTTTTGGAGTCCTTGCACATGATTTTTGAGATGAATAATTTAGACTTTGAAAATTTATCCACATTTTTATTTCAGAAGGAGAAATGCCAAGATCAAGCAATGTTATCCACATCTACTTCTATAGAGATTGTATTCTTCATCAAAGGAAAGGGTAAGTATTTTGGTAAAACTACTAGTTATCAAATAGAAAATTCACAAGTAAGTGGTTCTTATAAGATATCTAAGTTGAAATGTTTCTACTATAAGCAACCTAGTCACCTTAAGAAAGATTGTAAGAAAAGACAACATGATATGGCTAACCCTAGAAAGAAAGATCATCATGTGAATGTAGATAAAGGTGAAGGTAAGGAAACATATCCTAATTTTGATTTCATGGATTCTAGTGGTAATTATATAGTGGATCAAGCTTGGTATGTTGACTCAAGGGCATCTCTCCATTATACATGATATAAGGATTTGTATGTGGATTTTGTTGAAAGTGATAGTAATAATGAATCTATATCTTTGGTAGATGGTAGAAATAATTTTGTGAAATGATATGGTAATGTTAAAATTAGTTTTGATGGTGTAATTTTTTAAACATTTAAGAATGTTAGGTATGTGCCTAATATGAACAAAAAATTACTTTCAATTATTGATATCACTTAAAAATCTGATTTTGTTGTAAAGTTTCAAGGACAACAATGTTTAGTCACTACCAAAGATAACAAGATTATTATTTTTGGGATTGGTAAGAAAGCCCTGTATAAGCTTGAAAATCCATAGAGGGCAAAGGAAAGTGCACTTGTTGTGGTTGATAGCACAAGTTCACTATGACATGAAAGGTATGGGAGTTTGAACT
Organism: Torreya grandis; assembly: GCA_037957365.1. Taxonomy (NCBI): domain Eukaryota; kingdom Viridiplantae; phylum Streptophyta; class Pinopsida; order Cupressales; family Taxaceae; genus Torreya; species Torreya grandis. Next base: position 72,414 of record JARHVA010003291.1, read on the forward strand.
TCTAGTATTTTACTATATTGAGCAAGACTAAGATGGTTAAGGGGTTTCCTTTTATTCAAGATAGTCATCATGTATGTACTAGATGTCAGTTGGAAAATCAAGTTAGACATTCATTTGATGTTGGTAAAGCTTCAAGAGATAAGGGATTATTAGATCTGGTACATGTAGATTTGCATGGTCCAAGTTAGACACCTACCCCTTCTAGAACCTATTATTTTCTATTATTGGTTGATGACTTCTCTAGGAAAAAGTAGGTATACTTTCTAGTGAATAAATCTAATTATTTTTCTAACTTCCTTACTTAAAAAGATATGGTTGAAAAATAGATAGGATGGTTAGTGAAGTCTCTTAGAATGGATAATGGGGGTGAGTTCATCTCAAAATAGTTTAAGGAGTTTTATGCCACTGAAGGCATACACAGACAATACACTACCCCATATAATCCATAGTAAAATCAAGTTGTGTAGAGGTGAAATAAGATAGTGATGGACATGGCTCGTTTTATGGTCCAAAGTAGAAATGCCCCATATATATATATTGGATAGAAGTAATGAATATGGTATTGTACATCCTCAACATAAGTCTTATACAATAATTAGATAATATGAATCCAGAGGATACTTGGTTAGGTTGAAATCTAGATGTAAGTTCTTTTCAAATTTTTGGTTATGTAGCTTTTGCATTTATTCCTAATCAAATGAGAAGTAACTTGGATGCAAAAATCAAAGCATACATGTTTGTTGGGTACAATGAGTAGTCAAATGCCTAAAAATTACTTGATGTTTCTATTAAAAAATTTGTGGTAAATAGAGATGTCATAGTAAATTAATAGATGCCATACTTCATATCAAATGATATAGTTTTTGATATTCAGTCATTATTTTCTTCTAACGTTTCTATTATAAGTTGTGTTGTGAAAGATGAGTAGGGTTCTATTTCATCAGTGGAATCACATTCTAGGGAGGGAATCGATGTAGGGGATTTTGAGGTTCCAATAGAATAACCAAAGAATCCAAAGTGGTATTTTCCATAATGGAAGCACTAAAGGAAAGAGATTTGCCACAAGGTATGGAAGGAAGAAGATTGAGATCAATAAAGTAGTTTGGTAATAGAGGTGAATTGATTCTCTAAAAACTATTGTTTCACATGTATTTTAGCCTAATTATTTTTAAAAGTACAAAGGGAAACATTAGTGGGAATTAGCCATATAATTGAAATATTATTCCTTGATGAAAAATAAGACTCGGGAGCTCATAGAGCTACCACTAGGAAAGAAATCCATTGGTTGTAAATGGATCTACAAGGTAAAATACAAATCAGATGGTTTCTTGGACAAACACAAATCTAGACTTAATGAAAAAGGTTATGAAAATAAGGAAGGGGTTGACTATGAGGAGACTTTTGCTCCTACTACAAATATTGTAAATTTTCATTTGATTAATGGTATTGCTACTTAGTTTGGATGGCAGGTGCACTAAATGGATGTCAAGAGTACTTTCTTGAATGGAGATCTAGAGTGGGAAGTATAAAAGGTTCAACCATAGGGTTTTTAGGTTCTTAGAAATGAACTTATTATTTTTATGTTGATCAAGTCCTTTTATGGGCTTAAGAAGGCTCTCTGAGTCTGGTATATGAAGATAGATACATACGATAGGGAGTCTAATTTCAAATGGTGTAACTCTAAACCAACTCTCTATGTCAAGGTGTTTGGTGATGATATCTTGATTTTCATTATATATGTTGATGATATATCCATAATTGGGAGTATTAATAGTCTCATTCAATAGATGAAAGCTGATATTTGTTATAATTTTGACATGACAAACTTAGGACTACTGAGATATTGTTTAGGTGTTGAGTTTTAGCAAGGTGATTATGTTGTATTCATGTCATAGAATAAGTATGCCAAATAATTGTTGGAAAGGTTTATAATTATGGATTGTAATAAAACTCACACACTCATGCAATTTTGAGCTAAAATTTCAATTGATGTTTGTTCACCTTTGATCAATGAAATAGTGTATTGACAACTAGTGTGTAGTCTCATTTACCTCACTGCCAGTAGACCAGATATTTGTTTTGTAGTGAGTTTTCTATATCACTTAATGTATAAACCACAAGAATTAAATTGGTTATCTTCAAAATGGGTATTAATATAAGTCAAAGGTATTCCTTAATTTGGCATGTTATATGAGAAGTTTGTAGATTTTGAGCTTTCAACATATTTTGACTCTGATTAGGTAAGATTAATAGATTCAAGAAACTATACTATAAGCTACATATTCACTCTTAGTTTAGAATTTGTATCATGGTAGATAAAAATAAAAACTACAATGGCATTATATTTAATAGAAATAGAGTATAAATTTATGGTCAATACAAGTTGTGAAATTATGTGGATAAATAAAATCTTGGAGGATATTCAGTTTGAGTCATCAAAGCCTACTCTGATTTTATGTGACAACAAGAGTGTTATGAAGATGGTGAAGAATCTAGTATTCCATACCAGGACCAAACACATTGAGGTTCAGCATTACATCTAATATTTGGTTACAAATGAAGATATCAGGATCTTCTACTGCCTCACTATAGACTAGCCAGTTGATATAATGACCAAACCACCTAGTGGAGACAAGTTCATAAAATTTAGAGATAAAATTTGTCTTGTTTCTTGTTTTGTCATTAAGGGAGAGTGTTAGTGTAATTATATATTTACCTTTGGTTATTGAATAAGGTAATAGGTCTATGATTATTTTCCTTAACTACTTAGGTTAAGAGGTTATTTTGTTTTATCAAGATTATCTATTTCATTCTAGCTGATGTTGGTTGTTTCACCCACCCTTTCCATGTTTATTGGGTGGTTCATTTATTTTAATATTTAATAATCCTTCATATATGGTTTGTATAATGTGTAATATGTAATATAGTCTCATTCTATTTTCATTTTCTATGCTCAATCTAATACATATAAAGGAAATATATAAATTAACTTATTTTTCCCATTTATTACAACATAGATAAATGCATCAATCTTGTTTGGGCTAGCATTAATATATTCAGTGAATTATTTTTCATAAATTATAATTATTTGTCTATATTAACATTATTAGTATCAATATCCATAATAACTCCATCAATATGATGTGGGGTGGACTTAATAACATTATGATTGTATGTCTATTCTTATTCCCAAAACATGCTAGATTTTGTAAATATTTTACTTAATAATTATTATATCTTGGAATGACGGTGACTAAGGCTTGATAACCTAATACATCAATGACCATGCTCAACATTATCCCCCTTTATCATTGATGGATAACACTCTAACATGGTAGATTACTCTCATCTCTCCAAGATGGTCTTTCTCCCAAACAATTATTTCTCCCCCTTTGACATTAATGATAAAGGTTCATATACACTCTCACAAGATCATCTATACACATTACATTGATCCTTGTACCTAACAACACTTTTTTCACTTAACCATAGGAAAAAAATGATTCCTAAATCTCTAAAACATCTCATATATTCTTACCTTGGACTAATTATCATTGATAAGACTAATCAACCTCTTGATCCAACATCCAAACTGATTTGACCTTCTCAAATCCCTTTATCTACAAGATAACTTGGATCATTGTAACACAAAGCTAACAACTCCTCCTTACATCATACATACTTGTCTTCAAGCTTCTCAAGAGACATAAGTTAGCTCCCCTTAACTCCATTCTCCATTTATATCATGTCATCTGATTGTAAACAAAGTATATGTATAATTTTTAAAATAAATATCATACCTTGATTTGAAGATAACATCACCCATGCATGGTCTGCTAATATGATCACCATATTTTATGCAATAACTATCCTTCTAGGACCCACCTACCCTTTTTAAAAGTCATCAACCCTTTTTGTATGTTAACAACCATTACTGAGCAAAATAAAAATCCTATGAAGTCTTCAATCCATGTCTAAAAATGCTCATAATATCTCACAAGTCTTGACAATACTTATTTATAGTTCTTAGGAGCCATTGAGGATAAACTTCCAACTAATCATATAGACTTATCTTATAATGAGAAATAACACATTCCGTATAACTTGTCCTACCTAAAACCATGTTCATAAGATCTCTTAAACCACCAAACCTATTCAATCTACCTCATTAGGCCACCCTCTCTTATTATACAATACCTTCCCAAAAACTCAATAAGCATTCACCATGCTTCCTCTTATGGATAAGTGTCTCCATGAAGCCTAATAGAGACACCCCATTTCATAAAGGATAGAAGAAAGTGAACTTAGAGGATGCCCACATCTCCTATCTTACCTCCTTGATCATCTTGCATTGATTAGACTGATTTATTTCATTTATAATCCTTTTAGGCTTATCAACCTTCTTTGACTTACTATCCTCAACATCCATGATGTTGTTCATCTTCTTAACTCTTTTATCTATCTTACTTTCAAAATCATTATCATTAGAAGCTAATAATAGGGAATGTTGACAAGACTCATGATCAACTATAATAAGTGATTATTTCTCTATTATAACAAGTAATTCATGTTAAATCTTGGGGCCAATATGATCTACCCTCACTAAATTTGGTCTCCATACCAATGTTTGACATTTATTATGAACTATAGAAGCTCCATATCTCTTAACATATCTTGATGACATATTCCATTTAGATAGAATCTAGAAATGTGACTAATCTTATGACAATAAAAATAGACAACGTCACTCATACCTTTTTCTTGATAAACATTATGACCTCTCTTTGACTGATTACCTCTCTTCGCATAGTTTAATGAATGTTCATCCCTTGATACCTTCCTAAAATAATTTGATCTATGACCAAACTACTTACATGAAAAGTATTCACTATTGAAATAATAAGCATATCTTATGGAATTTGATTATCTTACAAGTTTCTTCATGTTTCTCTCAATGATTGCATCCTTACTGATTTGAAATGACTTTTCTTATTCTTTCTCAACCTCACTCATCTGGACTACCATTTTATCATGATAAAATTTCAAGGAACCTAGCCTGGTCTTTAAAAAATCATAGTCATCCTCATTTTATCTCAACCTTAAATTATTAACCTCTACATGTTTTTCTAAACCCTTGATGATCTTCTCACTATTTTCGTCAACCTCACTCAACTTACATGTGAGCTTCTCTAAATCTATTTTGAGTTGTTTGATTTATTAATTTATTGAGATTAGGCTTGAAATTGAAAACCCTAACAAATCCTTGATGATATTCTCATCCCTTGTGGAATATTTTTCTATGTGACCCTTCAAAGTATATATTTACTCCTTAAGTTCTTCGATCATAGATTTCAAATCTTGATTTTCTTTCCTTGGCTACTTAGCCATCTTGTGCTTCTAGGATCACCTTTAATCTTGTCAGGCCTTATATAAAGGACCTAATTTGATACCAAATTTTTTAATCATAACCAATAATAGTGGGGTGAATCAATGTATAATCTTGTCATTCAATTCCATTCATCATTCTTTAACCATTCAAACCAATCTATTAATTAAGTAATGCATAGAGAAGAAATCAGATAGTCAAGAAACAAGATATCAACACAAGAACACAAGGGATATGTGATAAAACCTCATGGTGGATAAAAAAAAATAACACAAATTTTACTACTATCTTATAATAAATGGATCAATATTTAGTGAGATACCAATCCCACAAGGAGCTCTAACCCCTACCTAGTCAAGCCCCACTTAACTAGTATTTAACAAGCTCCAACTTATAAAGAGGATACAAACACATAAGTGAATTTGAAATAACCTATAAAATTCATTTAAACTTATAAAATATCCAAACTATAAGCCATATCCAACTCCTTCTTGAATAAGCACCAACCCAACCAAGACAAACTAGATCACCTTAACATCTTGTTGCTCAACCAACAAATGATGTCTTCTTTAGCTCTCAATCTTATTTTCCTGATTTAAAATATATAAAATAAAAATATAATAAATATATAATTAATATATTATTATCTATCAAAAAACATTCAGCTCATTCAGTTCTCCTTAACCTTCTACCCCTCTCAATTAGCCTTCTAGACTCACTCTCTCAATATGCCTCTTGTTAGGACCATTAGGTCAACTTACCTTAAAAATTATACTAAAACCTTTTATTATATATTAATTTATTATAATATACCTTCTTATTAAGTTATCCAATACATCCTTCTACTCATAAATGTGTTCTTCTACTTGCTTGCATTCTTTCTTGTTAATTAGCCCTTATTCGTTCATGGTAGGTCTAAAACCCTTGATCTCATGTATAATTTTTCTCTTCACTTCTCATGGATGAAAATATGATGTTATATTAATGTATTAAAAATTATTTACATCATTTTATTACTCACATATACCCTACTTTTATCTAACTTTATTCACTTTTACTCTCCTTGCTTAATTATCTCAAATAGGCCTATTATGCCTTGTATTTATACTTGACTTTTGCTCTCACCCACATTGGTCATACAAACACATTTATAGACTTGTATCACCTTTTTAAAATATAATTTCACATGTTTCATAAGTTAACTACACACCACAAGGTTGGTCATTACCTTTAAGAGTCAAAACTCCATTAGGCATAATAGAGACCTATTGTAATTAAGTCTATCTCAACCACACATTACACTTGAAATATTTTATAACACATTTAACATTAAAAAATAATGAAACATAATATAAATACTTAAAATATACTATTAATAACATATATTTATCTCCATTATACTTTTTATTCGAAATTACACCTTGAACCACATTATTCAACCTACTTGTAATTAGGCCTTTATACACATAAAAGGTTTACCTTGAATATATGAAGCATAAAACCAAATTTGATAAATATACCAATAAAAAATCACATTAATATATCCTAAATGACCTTTCTATCATCACCAAGTACTTTATTCTTCATCACTCAAGCCACAAGGTGTCAAGAACACTCCTATAACATGACCACTTAGAACTATCTACTTGTTCCAAAACATAGTCAAGAATATTTGATTACCAACAATTTAATATGAAATTTAAAACAATAAAAATTAATAATTTATATCCTATTTCATATATATAACAACATCTCATTATTTTTACACTTCCATATTACGTGAAATAACTCAAAAACATCTTTCTCACTAACACATAGAAAACTATCAAAGAACCTGAAAACATAGTATTGAAGCATGTTGTCTTTAGCTCATGTAATATCAACTTCATGACTTATATTTAAAATTAATATTTAATATGTGATATAAATATCATTATCCAATATATATCTCAATTTCTAGTGTTAATCATTGGTCTTACAGACCAATTTCTTAGGTTGCTCTCCCTTCTAAAACTAAAGCTCACAACACCTCTTATAGTAATTTAAAAGATTTAAAATAACATGGATAGGACATAAAAAAATAATAACATGTTATTTATATACCAAAACTCAGAGCAAAATTATTTAAGAACCCTCTTTCAAGAAGCTCACTCAATTCTACCAGTCCACTAAAAACCACAATCAAATTTGAAAAGAAATAAGTTCACTTGTAACTATTTTCATGAATAAATTACACTTTTATGTTATTCAATAAGGATTATAACTTATCTTTTCTTTTTATAACATTCCAAAATTCTCAATATTTTGGTCTCTACATGTATTTCTTTGCTCGCTAGTTTTTCTGGTTCTTGCCATAGTCAAAACCTGTGACTTTGACTAATAATTAATACATATATATTATTATTTAATAAATTAATCCACCTGTAGGTTCTTATTATAACTTTATATAACACATTTTATTTTTACACCATACCAAAATTCTTGATAGATTAGCTTATACAAACAATTATTTTCTTACTAGTCTCTTATGCATACACACAATGATTTTGAATTTGAATCTCAATTAATATATTTTTGAATACCAACATATATCTCCAAAATCTTAAACTTGATGGTTTCTGGCACGTCACTGTCTGCTAGAAAAACTTTGGAAGCTTATAATTTTAGCTAGGAAACACATCAAGACACCAAATTTTGAGAGAAGGATCTTGGCACTAATAAAAATATCTCCATATTTTAAATTAACCAGAGTTGAATTTTTGAGTACCTAAAATATATTAACAAACATATCATTACATTCATACCTGTGTGATGATCTATGATGATTTAGTCCTTCTTAGGCTATAAGGTCCATTCTTCTCTCTACAAATGGTCAAATGACATACTAGAACTTCACCAGGACATCTATGGATGCCTCACAACCTCTTCTTTGTCCTCATCAACCTATACATATTCCATATACTATCAAATCTATCAACCACAACTTATTTTTCATTAATACACTAGTACCTCATGGTCTTCTTGACATCAATGACAATCTAAGACATTAATGACCATGCTCAACATTAAAAAGAATAATAAGTAATTATATAGGATCAACATAAATATCATAAAAAAAATAGGATCAGTACATGTTCGCTATAATTAGATGGTGATGTAGTGCATTATAATTTTTTCACTACAAATTCATCCTAGTTGAATGCAATACACCATAGATAGAAGAAAAAGATAATTTTTTTTTTTAAATGATATATCATGGGTATAAGTAAAATTAATTTCATGATGTCTATTGTAGGTGGATAGTGGGATAATGTACCTAAGAAAGTTAACCGTATACCTATCTCAGTTGTCTATTTGTAATAACTATCACTAGACTTATATGCCTATAGTTTTTGATTAATATGATATATCAAAACTAGGGTTTTACAAATATAAATGATTATTTGTATTCTATTGTATTTTAAATACTTAGGTTACTTTTATATATTGAAAACCTATAAGGATAGGAGGGTAGTGTATTGGGTTGAGCTAAGATAAATCACCCCTTAATGATTGAACACTTCCTAAATTTCTAATACTCCAAAGAGGGATGAAAATTTGACATAGTTCTCCCACCTAGAGTAAATGTCAAATTTTTATCCTTTGACTATGTGTATGCAACTATAAGATGGATTTGATACTTGATAATGATATATATTTACATGATTTATAGGGATCTTAACTTAGATTAAGTATGTTCCTTATGAATGATCTATAATTTGAGTATAATATGAAATACTTAATCAATGTGAAGAAATATTTATGCTTATACCAAGTGAATAAAATGTGTGTAAAATTAATGACTCTTGGCATGTATTTATAGATGAACATTTTGATAATTTCCTTTAGTTGACCTTATGAAACATATAGGAGGTCCTAAACGATTGATTCCAAATTTAGACTCTAGTCATTATTTGGTGTGGAATGTGGCCATCATATGTGAACATGGATGCACTATGCTCCAATATACTTGGAGTGAACTTGTCTATTAAGTTTAAGGACCTATGTCCTCTATTGGAGAAAAACAAGATAATTTTACATAGATTTATCATTTTACATTGAATTTTTTGTATGGTAGTAAATGCAAATAAAATGTTGAGCCCACATATCGAGATATGTCTTATAAGAATGAAAATAAGAGTCATGTATTTGTGCATAGGTCATTTGGTTTGGGATGTGTCAAGAATTAGAAATTGTTAAGTACTTGTGACCAGATTTTTTTTTTATTTCTACTAAGATAAGTTTTTTCTCAATCCATACATATTTTTATATGTAAGGTATTGTTCCCTCAAGAAATAAATTCTAGGTTGGTCTTTAGGTTGTCGATCATTTTTGGATTTATGGTTAAATGTTTTTCTAAGGCACGATCCTCCTTTTTGGTATGACAATATTAGTGTTGACTTTTATGATAAGATTAAATTTGTTGTATTATTTTTATTAATATAATGGTGAAATACCCTAAAACCCTTGATTATCTATCATATAATTATAGACGGAAGTATAAAATATAATAATGCATATGTAACGTATGTCCTACATCACACTTATATAAATTATGAAATGTATGTGTATTTGAAAACAAATATATGTTATCTACCAAATATGGAATAAATAACACATGTAAATAAATAAATGACATATTTTATCATGATCAAGTCTTTATTTTTGAAAAAAAAATTGAATTTTTTTATATTATTGAAATATTCTATTTTTTGGGACTTCTTTAAATGTTTGATTTTTTTTGTGAAAATAAAACAAGCATATAATCTTGTAAACATAAGGACCATAGTTTTTCATTAGAACAAAGATTTGAAGCCTAAATTTAAATGGATGAGGAATGATACATGTATATTTATTTTAATATGAAAAATAATCAAGTGTCGTATCATAACGATCATGATCACACCTTATATAGTCTATTTTCCACATGTGTAACTAGAGAAGGTGTAAGAATTGTGAAGTTTGGGCTTTGTTTGATGTAGAGAATGATAAACTATCTTAGGATGATTTTTATAATATTTAATATTTTTTATTTGAGTGACTCTTTTAATTGAATATTTATTTTTTGGAAAGTATACCATCTTTCCTTGAACTAGTTATAAAGAGATAATGTATAGGTATTAAATTTGAATTTGCATAATGCTCTTAGATGGTTTGATTGATTATTTTTGTATTATGATTTGGATTATGTGTCTCAATTACATTTCTATGCTGTTATTTATTAGGTTCTGCTATCAATTATGTCGGTGTTGTGGTGTGAGGATGAGTTACCACTATTTTTATAAGGTACTCATATGGGATGCCTGAAAATTTGAACACTTGATTGTAATATATATACTTGAGGAATTTATGCATTATATATTTTACTACTCAAATATTATATATAAAATGGCATCCTAATAACATATTAAAGACCCTTGTGATTGATAAGACTAGAAATGGACTATCCACTATTTCTAAACAAACTTGGAAAGGTAATACTATATGTCCCAAAGTATCATATGTATACCCATTAAATTATTTTAATACCCTTGAAGTTGATTTTAGATATTTATCTATGTATTTTATAATGTAAATAATTTCCATTTTACATGAATTTTCACTTTAACCATTGTTAATCATGACATTATGAATGGGGTGTTTTTCAATATATGCCTGATTAAAGACAACATGTTCATTTGAATCATCATAATTTCATTTCACTATCATCAAATGTGATAATTGGATGTTGTGCTAATGTTAATATGAATGTTCTAATAATTTCATAAATTAGATGCCCATAAGCCTTCAGATGATGATGTAAATTGTACACATGATGTAATTATAAATTATTTATATTATAAATTTTACCATGAATTGGGAAAGGAATGCCAAATATTTGTTAGTTTGAAATTATAATTTTATTAAGGTCATTCTAATTTTATCACTATGATTACCTTAATAATATCAGTGTCCTTACCTCAATAATATTCTCATAAATAAGATATGTTATATTATGTCTTAACATGTAAAATTTATTAATGGAGTACCCAATTCATGTATGCTATTCAAAATATGCATTACTATCAAAAAACTTAGGTGGAGGCTTGGTCAAATTGAGATCGAATGGAAAAGGTAGGCATATAACATTGTAATTGATAAGATTTTGAAATATGATATGACAAGGTTATGGTAACCTTGTCAATTGCCTCCCATGTGGAGTTTCTAATTGAATATTGTTTTATGGTTGGGATATTTAATTAGTTATAGCTTTTTCTTCATTTTTTATCTCATTACATTTGAGTTTATAGTTTGGGTTGATTTATAAATTTACACTTTTAATTATATGGCAAAGTTTGTGCATATTTTAACTTGTTTAATGTTAAAAACTTAACTTCCATTTATTTTACTATATGGCATGACTCATTGAAAGATCTTAATTTATTACACATTATTTATTCATGGAGTGTTGATAACAATATTTGAGTAAAAATATATTTTGATTCATTATATACCATATAGTTTGTCATATTTTTAGGCATAATATTATATTCAATAATGTATTCATTAATAGTTTTAATTGACCCTTGTTTTAGATTTATAATTTGTGTAAGAGATAAATGTTCACCAATATTGAGTTATAAGTGTGATAGGAGTTGATCTACTAATGGTTTAAATTCTCTTAGTGATTTAATTGGGACATCATAGAACCATCAAAGTTATTATTTGAGAAATATTGGTGATTAATTTATCATTATAATCATTATTTAAAAGGGTTACATGTAAGGAATAAATATGTTTTTCAAGATCACCTTTACCCTCATAAAATGGTAGATTAGGTGATACAAAACCTTTTGGTAGTGGGTATGATGTTATTATATGTGCCAAAGTATTATAAATAAGAGTATGAAAGGCCATTGAGTGAATATATTTACAGACACTTTACTCTAATTTCACTATTTTAGCATGTAAGGCTAAAAAAATTTGTTCAAGAGAGGATAAATTAGGTGAACTTATAATTGGACCTTGTGTAGTGATCCAAGCAGGTGTATATGATACCCCTATATAAAATGTTATGTTAATGTATTCTAAACAAAGTGATTCCCTCATACCTAAGGATGATGGCACATATTTATCTATTAGAATTATCCTTTTTAGGATAATTTATCCTAAGTTCTCTTTT
>JARHVA010003291.1:90000-142500 GCA_037957365.1 Torreya grandis
ATCACTTATCCATATGGTAGTTATAAGTTAGAATTGAGGGGTAATTAGTCTCCATGAGGCATTAAGTAACCCATTATTCCTTGTACATGTTGACCAAGCTTGAAACTACCTCCTTCTCATTCATAATGATCATGAGTGTCTACATTACCCTTTAAATGAGTTTCATTGTGTAATAACTCCTACAAGGGTCTCTTTATGCCATTCTTTAACTTTCCCTATTAACCAAGTAGGACTAGTAGGAAATTAGGCCTATTTACATAGTCTTTGGGCTTGAATGACCATGGGAAACCTATATGATACCTTTATAACATGTGTATAAGTGATTTTTATGCCTAAAACTATGTCCTATATCATGACATGGGCAATTTTAAGTATCTCATACTTGTAAATTTGCCAAAAAAAAGGTGACTAGGTTACCTTCTCTTCATATATGTAGACTAGATATTTGGAGAAGAGTTATAGAGGTATTTATAGGTAGAAAAGTGAGTAGATGGTCTGTTGGGAAGATGAAACAAGTCTCAAACCTTCCCCTCCAATAATTGGAAACTTCTAGGATAGCTTTATACCATGTTCTCTACCTAATTCCTTGAAAAATTATTGTTTTATGACATGTATTGTCCATACATTCTAGTACTATGATTAGAGTTTATTGCGAGTGAAAAATATGTTTTAAGTGTTTATTAGGCCATTATGTGGTGTTTTATTTTTGAAAATTTCACTTTTATAAGGTTAGGTTTAACTTAGGGTTTAAGTAGCATTTTAGAGGTCTACCATATTAATGATGGTTAATAAAGATCAAACCTCCAATCCCAAACTTATGGTCATAGATGTTTAGTCCATAGAACCCATTAAAAATAATTAATGTATTAGGGTCCCATGCATATTTTGTGGACAGATGTGCATGCAATTTGGTAAACTTTGAGATTTCTATAGACAGTCTATGTAGGCCAAACTCTTAACAATCATTCAAAAACATGGGGCCCTAAATCCAACTCCCTCTACCATGGATCTTGATTCCATAGGGGTTACCAACTTACCCTATGATAATTTACCTTTATTCTCTCTACCATGAAAGATATAATCATATGAATAAGCAATTTGAGATGGCATCTTGGACTATGTAGTTCAAGGTGGAGTTTAAGACCCAAATTGATCATTTGACTATATTCTCCTATGTTAAACACTTATTTCATGGCTTGTGCCATATAATCACACTTCCTCATGTTATTTTGTTTATTTGGGGTTATGTATATGATACTAAGGTGAGCATGGGGTTTTAGGCTTCAAGAGTGACTTTTAAGCCTAATAGGCCTAAATTGGGTGTCATGGTTATGAGGTGACCCGTAAGTGTTTATAGGGGATTAAACCTAATAAAAAACTCTTATCTTTAATTTCCACATCCTTTGTATTATCTTATATCCATAAAAATACTATCTCATTCCCATCCTCTTATGATTTATCTTCAGTGTCACTATTTACTGTCATGCTTAGAATTCTTGATAGTAGCATTAGGACTTGAATAACCCTTTCCACTTCTAATTTAGTGTTGGTGGAGTTTTATATAGGTTTATAATATTCCCTTGAGTTGTAACATTATTTTGACTGAGCTTTTTATCACTTTATACTGCTTACATAACCACTCTTAGGGTTAATTGAAGGCCATGCTTATGTAGGCATAGGGGCTCAATTTAGTGCTTTTTATACCTTAGTTAATGATATTAGCATTCAAATACCTTGGTTATGTTCCCATAACTCCTCCCTTATTATGTTTTTATCCTTAACTATCCTTCAAATAAATAGAAGCTTCTAGTTCAGACATAGGCCTATTTAGGCCTAATAGGTATGTTTGGATCATTGGATTCCTTACCTTAAGGGACCAAGATATATTAGTTTAGAAACACTTAAATGTATTTAGGGTAAAATTAGATAATAATTTTATCATATTTATGCTTAAAATTTAACAATCTTGTTAATGATCCTATTTGTAGATATCAATCTTGCATTTTGGCTATGTGTGGTAACTAGGTCTGCTTGTTATTTTGGGTGTTTGTCAGTAATACAAGGGTTTGAGTATGCATTTATTTTTATATTATAGTTATAATGGAGTCTTGGAATCAATATACCATGAATTAAATTTTATCAACACTCTCTTACTTAAGACCTTCTCATAACATTGTTTCTTACATACCCTCACATAGTCAAGTCTAGGGTTAGTGCACAATCAAGCCTATGCAACCCTTTCGCTTTAGTTTAGTTTTATTTATGACATAATTAGAGGATTTTAAATTTTAAACCCATATCATGTATATTACCTTATATTTTTACATATTCAAATCACTTAAAAATCAAATGTCTTTAGTTTGATATATATAGGCTTACTTAGGCCTATTAGGCCTAAGATGCTTGAATAAGCCATGACATCTAGTTTAGTGTTACTTTGTTAAATTTAAGGTTTTCATGATTATGAAACATTTTTTTCCCTTTCTTAATTACATTTAAGTTATTGTATCTTCAACAACCACCTAACATATGTAGACACCATCCACCCTAGTGCATAGGTGTATATGTCTCAGTTTTAGACCTATTAGGCCTAATAGGTCCTTAACCCATTCCATTTCTGATTTTGGGACTATTTAAACATAATGATATTAATACATATTAATTATCCACATGGATATGTGTTTCTAACATTTAAATAATTTTGATGTACAAAACTCTCAACTAGTATGATAGGCTTGTCTTAGGTTTGCTTAAGCCTAACAACCTTGTGTGGGTTCGTTCACTCTTAAATTTTTTTATCAAATAAAATAAATATTAATTTAATTTTAATAACTTAATGAAACAAAAAATAGTGTTCATTTTCACTATTTACATTTCAAATCTTGCATACTTATCAACATCATCCTCTGTTGGCAATAACCTTGATTACAGAAGACAACCCTGTAACTCAACTGTGTGAGAGAGTGAAGACTCTTCCCTTAACATAATTATCTCCATTTATCATCACTAATACTTATACATGTATTTTTTAACTTGGTATCACACCATACATCCAAAATATCTATAAAAATGGATCTTTTTACCCCTTTTATCCTATTTCTATAATCATCTTGTAAATGATGTTTGGCCATTGGATACCAGCATGAACCTTATAATTTTAACTATTTTTTCATTCTCTCACTTAAACTTCATGATATTTTAGTGATAATATGACTCCTCATAGGTCCTCAATGTCTCTAAGACTCCTATTTTATAATAAACCTCATCTCTTAGTCTATACAATAGGTATGCATAGTGGGTTGAGAGTGAAGATGATTTTGTTTAACCCTGAATACTCCATTTGCCATATATTGTAGACCATTTATATCCTCCTTTATTCCTTACACTTATATATACCCCATTTCAATAATGACCACCCTATCTTTGTAGTCTACCTTGAAGGATTTGTGGTGACTGAGTAAGAGTTGATGTTGTAGAATATGATGGGGTTAGGATGGTCCTTTGATAGGTATCAAAGTCATGAATCAAGAGTGAGGTACACTTTTTTTTGAAAAAATATGATGACCTATTCACACCTACCCTATTTCCATTTTTAAAAATGAGGTAACAATGCACATATTATAATCCATTAGAAATAAGACCTGAAGGGAACCTAGAACTGATGGTGGCTCAACTGAGTGCTTAGGAGAATAATATAAGTTTTATTGCATTCCAAGGGACTATTATACAACCTATACTAACCATTTATTTACATCATAAAGCTTTGAACACCCTAAAACATATGGAAACCTATCTATAGTCTATACAAAGAGATAACATGAATATTTTATTGATTTCACACCCATGCACATGTGAACCAGGGGTGGAAGGTGATGGATATGGTCTATGATGACCTCAAGAGAACACAAAAAGTGTTGGTTCACAAAAAATCCTAAAAATACACCAAAATTATTGATATTTCAACACCTACATAGATGAAGAAGCTCACTATAGTGCACAAGTTGTTAATGTTCATAAATTATTCCATGAACCTATAAACAAATTCCATAGATGAGAAGGTTAAGAGGCCCCCTTTATCTACCCAAGATATTATCTCCTCATTTTCTCTCTCTTATTCTTACTTCTAAAAACCTAAAAGCTTTCCTAGGATGAAAAGGAGCTTGGTTGAAGGGAGAGGTCAATTTTGGGTTTGTTTGACATTTTATGATCATGAAACTTCTCCCAAGCATCTAACATAAGCTGACCTATAACCTCTCATCCTCCTCCATATGGATTGACCTTACAAGTTTTTACAACCTATAAAAAAACACCTAAAACCATAATTTTATGGACTTCCTCAAAATTTTGACCTTGAACTACCGTTAGAGGTAGAGAGAGGGAAAACATGAGTTAGATGATAGTTAAATCTTAGTGGTATGGTAGGGAAGAGTTGAAAGGATGCATTTTGGCACGTGTGGGGTCTATTTGTTGAGTGGGAGGTGGGTATGAGCCTAAAAATGGGACTTTTATGGTATGAAATGTATAGTGATGGAATAGGGACTCCTTTAAGACCTTTATTAAACCATGAAACACTTGAAACATTACCCATTTCTAAATATTTTATAGTGAATTTGATAAACATTAGCTATCTAAAGTGTAATTAATGACCTCTTAAGGTTGAAATAAGGATAGAAATGGGCTTAGATAAATGTATCATGAATAATGACCTTAAACACAACACTTACCTCATGTCATGACTTCAGACATGGTTTAGAAACCCTTACAACCCATTGGTATAGTTATCCCTTATATAAATGTCTTATACAACTCTAAAACCATAAGAATCAATAACTTTAAAATGTTTAAATTACATAATTTTGTCAAAATATCCTTAAAATTATCAAACAAGTTTATATCCACTCACTATATCTCATAAGACATTTTGACCCTCTCTTGATCACTCAAGGGTCATCATGACTATTTCCACATCACCAATAGACCTTAACATGGTTATGCCATATGAGGATCTTTATAGCATAATCTGACATAATATGAGACCTTAGTCAATGATAATAATGTTTAAACTGAGACCAAAATAAGACATCAACTATATATGAGGTCACCATGTGTAGGACTAGGTGGGTGTCATGAAACCTTTTTGGTTATAAGGGTTGACATTTGGCCTTGGGAAGCCAAATTACCAACATTTTTGGTAACTCATAGTGGTTGGCTAGTTTGTTGGCCAAGAGGACTCACTCATCTTAATGATAATGATAGAATCAACATGACTCATGACTTGATAACCATTCTTGGGATGATAAATATACCTAAAACTTAATTACACATCTTAGGATTGAAGGAACAACTATAACACACACAAAAGACACCAAAGCACACAACACCTAAGCCTAAGAATAAATAAGGCAAGATACTAAATCGACAAGGAAGCAAATTAAACTTATGTTGACCACTTATTGAAACAAAAAAATCAAACACTATTAAAAACTAACCTTAAACCAAACTCTTTTCTCCTTCAAGATCAAATGAAAAACTTTTTTGATGACTATGGCACCATGAGGACTGATTACTATGTCTAACTTGAATCTAGTCAGACATTTTTCATTATATGAGGCTTCCCACTTGTATTTATGGGCATTGGTATTTACATGGATTCTTTGGAAAGTATATGGACCTTATATATCCATACCCAAGTTCATGGGTTGGATAGGTGAGTCAATCAACAAATCATACTCATTCTACACTTATTTTCCTTGCATCAATAATGTGATTTACACATCAGTCATGGGTTGTTCCTGGTTTGTCATGCTCTCATGTAGTGATTGCTTTGAAAACTCATCTGGTAGGCCTTGGTTAATGTATTCATTATTATCCATTTTATAAGGTGTTTTTTAAGTCATTCAATCCCTTGGGAAGTTTTCAAACATTGATACCACATGTTATTAGTCTTTCCTTGATTCTACCTATGAGACTCAAGATGATTAGTTACCATAGTGTTATTTTAAAGACCTTTATAAAGATATTTATGGGGTTAAGGTGGAGTATATAATCTTAAAAAAAAAATTCTCCAAGTCTTCACAAAATTCCATCTCTTCATGATCAATTTAAAAGACTTGGAATTCATTCTCATTATCACTATTTGCTTGTGAAGCATCATATTGATCAATCATCTCCAACTCTCCCACAGAGTAATAACAAGGTTTTTGGTCTACTAAAACTTGGTCATCCTAATATTATATTTAGAATGGGAGCTCTTAAATACATTAAATCTCTAAATCATCTTGCCTTTGTGCTTCTAGACATGAATTTCCTTCTTTAAGCTCCAAATCATTAGTGGTATCTTCATTTGAAACCTCAATCTATTATCCTACTCCACCATTCTAATCTATCATGATGATTTGTTCAATCTCACTCAAGAACTCATGTTATAGCTACTATCAAGGATCATGTAACTAAATTTAACTACTCTTCGATTCAATAATGGTCTCATGTAGGTTGTTTTCATAATGGTTTCTGATAGGAAAAACTACTTGTGTTTCATCTTCAACAACTTCACTATCATGTCATTTTGACTACCCCACATCTCCCAAATTCCCTTCATGTTCAAATTATTATCTAATAAGATCAATTGGGGTATTAATCATGATCTACTTATCATATATTCTCTATGTATCTTTGTTAGAGTATTCTTGAAACTCAGCTACAACTGCAACATGATCCAACTAGACTTGAATAAATGTCACCTCATTGATTATCCTTAGTAAATTATTACCCACACTTGGATATTTAATATTTTCCTTCCATTCACTTATTTAATCTTCACAAGAGGAGAGGGTGTAAGGAAAATATACCTCATTATCTTTCTTGATTTCTTCTAAAGTGATGTTCCAACTTGAAACCTTAGGGGTATCAACACTACATTCTTCTTATATCCTTCAATCACCTTGTCAAATCCATATATACCTTGATCCTCATAAAGGACTATATTATGTAAAGTTTATTGGTAATTTTAACAAGCTAAGACATCTCTTGAACTAGACCCCATACATTTCTCCTCCTTTTGACTCTGAATATGCATAGGATAAGGTTATCTTTCAAGAGTAGGCATAACATACTCTAGTGTTTTATGCCATGATGACCTCAAATATGAAGTTACTATAGGATATTGATAAGGCATAGGTGTATCTTGAAGGAGATATATAGCACAAAGAGGATAACTAGTGGCAAGAAGATGAAGATAATCTACACTAGATGTGTTTGGTGTGTAAGGCCCAATATGAAACTTGAAGAGTTATCTAAACATAATTTTGATTCCTACACCATACCAAATCATGAAGATCATGTAATAAAAATCCAAGGATAATTATTTCCCAAATTTAAACATAGTTACTAGACAAACATATGGCAAAATGAGGTGGTAAGTATGCAATAATGATGTTTTGTGTAATTGAGATCTTAAGGTAAGCATGAAGGGTAAGTTGTAAGTTTTTTTATAATTTAAAATGTTATTTTAGTTGATTAATTTCTTTATAATTCAAATATATAGGTAGGTTCATACACCAAATTCAATTTGTCAACCACTAGCTTAGGAATAACTAAATTATTTTCCCTATCATCAAATAAGCAATTATGGACCAAGAAGTCTCTAATGATCACATAGGTAAAAAAAGGAGTTGGATTGGTTACCTTGAATACTTGATCTTGGTTTACAAGGAAATTTTCTTATGGATAAGGGTTTTGTTTTGAAATTCCTTCTTTTACCTAAGACATTACTTCAACCTATCTCTTTCCTAATTTATCTTCTCAATCCGTAATCTCAAATCATCATATATTGGTTTAAGCTGATTATAAGGAATAACATGTTGGTAATTGGGATACCAAAGACAAGGAGGAGTTTCACATTGATGTTGATAATCTTGGAAATGAGGAGGCTCATTATAGGGATGGTAGGGGTTAGAATGAGGTTAATATGGGTCATAATAGAGTTGATGTGGGTCATAGGACTATTGATGTGGGTTCATGGGAATGATGATAATGAGGTTAATGATAGAATTTTTCACCATAGGTATCCATAACTCATGATGAGGCACATTCATATAAATTTAAACCATGAACAAGAACTATTATTACCCTTTATATGATGATTTATGGTTCCTTCTAGTATGAAACTTGACCACAAGTCCACCTTTTAAGTTATTAAAACTATTTAAGATGATTAAAAGGCTAAAAGTGAGTCTCCAATGCTTGAATTTTGACCCATTAGGCATTCCATAAATGATAGATACCCAAGTTTCACCCTTTGAATTATATTTTTACATTTTACTTCAAACTTGAACTAACATGGGAATGGCATAAAGGCTATGGGTGACCTTATAAATAGACCAAACCTCTAGACTATAGGGATAGATCCCCTTATACATCACTTGTGGCTTAAAATTAATAAAACCTACTTATATTATGATGAAAAGGGATAGAGAGTATAGAAAATAAACCTACTCTAAGGGGTGATGATGCACCAATATGATCATTCATCCACTCAATTTGGAATCCTAACAAAACTAGTATACTAATCATAAATTAAATCATTAGATACAAGGATACTATTAAATAGTGTTTTACATTAATGTTGTGATGAATAAATCCAACATGGAGGTTATGAGTGTAAGATATATCTTGAGGCACTTACATTTAGGTTACACTCCAAACATGATCACTAACCTTTGACACTTCATATAACCTACATAGAATAAATTATTAGCATATAGGTATGGTGAGGACATGCCAAGGGAAGGTATATACCACTTTTCACATCAATAAAATCATATTAACACTATAAAACAATCATGGAGAAGATACAATAGTCTATTGATTAGTCCAGTAGGTTCATCAAGTACAAAACTAGGTAGATTTTACTAATACCCAAGTGAGGCATACAAATCAATTCCTTAAGGCCTTCATAAAGAGTATAATGAAGTGAGAAGGATAGTGAAAATTTATTTTATGTGAGAGATGTAGGTCATAAATGACCATGGTCAACTTCACTTGTAGTTGTAAGTAGTTATAATAGTCCTATTAGGTCTCTCTATGTATTGGTACTCATAAATGGTCTCCTTAGGCACTGAGGTGAAGTGGTGGATTTTGAGTTAGACCTCTTAAAGGTAATGACACATCCAAAATAGTTATTAAATCCTCCATATGGAATTTACAAGGTGGAAATGAGGTGTAATTAGTCTTCATGAGGCATTGAACAACCCACTAGTCCTTGTGCATATTGACCAAGCTTGAAACTACCTCCTTCTTCATAATGATTGTGAGTAGTGTCTATATCACACTTATCATTAGTTTATTGGTAAAATAAATATGTAATAACTCCTCCAAAAGTCTCTCTATGCCATTATTCAACATTCCCTATTGAAAAAATAGGCCTCAGAGGCTACTAAGCCTAGTTACATATATTTGTGCTTGAATGGCCATGGGAAACCTATATGATACATTTATAAAATGTGTATAAGTGATTTTAATTCATAAAATTATGTTCCATATCATGACATGGGCCTTTTTGAGTAGCTCACACTTGAAAACTTTCCAAACTAGGTGACTAGGTCACCTTCTCTTTCATAGCTAAAGATTAGCTATTTAGAAAAGAGTTACATAGGTATTTAAATGTATAAAAGTGACTATTTGGTGTGTTTGTAATATGAAAAGTGTCTCAAACCTCCCCCTTAAATGATTGGAAACTTCTTAAATAGATATGCACCTAATTCTCTACCTAATTCCTTAAAAACATACTTCTTTCTAATAATTTCATATAGTGTTCATATAGACTAGTACTATGATAAGGGCATATTATAAGTGAGTTATATGTTTTAATTGTTTAACAGGTAATTATATGGTGTTTAAGTGTAAAAAACTTCAATTTTGTTAAGTTGGGCCTATCTTAAGTTTAAGTAGGGCTTCGGGGTTCTAACATCTTAATGATGGTTCACAAAGATCAAATGTCAAATCCTAAACTTATGGTCATGGATGTTTATTCCATATAGCCCCCTTAAACTCCTAAAAATATTATGGTCCCATGTATCTTGTGTGGAAAGATGTGAGTGCAAGTTCGTAAACATTGAGCTTTTTATAGGCTGTCTATGTAGGCCAACCTCATATCATTCATTCATAAACTTGAGATACCTAATCCAACTCTCTAAACCAAGGATATTGATTCCATAGGGATTCCCAACTTCCCCTAGGATCATTTTCCTTGAGTCCCTTTCCCATGAAATATATAAGCATATGAATAGGAAACTTGAGCTGGTTACTTAGACTATGTAGTTTGAGTTGGACTTCAAGACCCAAATTGAGATTTTAACTATATTCTCTATGTTAAATACTTTTTTAATTGCCTATAACATATTATCACACTTCCTAATGGTCTTGTATTTGTTTTCGGTTTTTTTTATGCCATTGACACAAGCATGGGTTTGAGGATTTAAGAGTGACTTTTAGGCCTAACAACCCTAAATTGTGTGCCATGGATGTGAGCTAACCTTTAAATGTTTGGATGGGTTTCCAAATCATAAAATAACTCTTATATACTTTTCCACATCCTCTATATTTTCCTCTATCCATATAAACTACTATCTCATTCCCATCCTCTTATGATTCTGCTTTAGTGTCATTGTTTATTGTCATGCTCAAAACATCTAACAGTAGCATCAGGACTTGAATATCCCTTTCCCATTATAATTTAGTATTAGTGTATATGTATACCTATGTATCATGTTCCATTTAGTTGTAACATTATTTGTTCTAAGCCTCTGTTTCTACGCTAAATCATTTTCTACATTCAAAGAAGAAACTGAGAAACTAAAAGAAATGGTCAAGGCTAGAAGATACCTGGATATGATCATGCACACCAAAATCAGACATTGGAAGGTACTCCTCTTTGGCTATGGAGGAATTACACCTACAAAGAAAAATAGACTAAACATGAAAAAATGTTAGACGAAGAGACAGTGGGTTGTCAAGCAAACGCCTGATCCCGGAAGTACGAAGACTTCTTAGAAGGATATCAACCCACTAATTAAAATAGAAATATTTGAAAGAAATGGAAATAATGAAAAGGTAGAATGAAAGTAAATAAAAGATGAAACAAATAAAATGCGTACTTGATATTCAGTGAACTATTCTGCACAGTCGCCGGTGTCGGTCTCTATGCTGGCGTCGGTTAGTGGAAGGTGCCGACGTTGGTTAAGGTGCCGGCATCGATTGGGGTAATGACCGGCATCAGTTGGGGCAACAGTTTTGGACAGAGTCTGGGTGGGTCTGGTCGAGTCTGGTCGAGTCTGGTCAAGTTGGGACATGGTCTGGTCAAGTTGTAGAATGGTGTCTGAGGGTTCGTTTGGGGTTTAGGAGTCTGTTTAGGAGTCAGGGGGTTTTTATAGGGATCTGGGCAGAGTGATTGTATATTTTGAAATGGTAGATAGAGGTGTAAAGGGAAGGAGTAAAGTCTCAGGTCTGAGAGTCTAAGTCTAAATAGGGGTGATGGCAGTAAATAAAAAAATAATAACCAGAGAGAAATAAAACACAGAGCAAGATACTTACTTGTTATACACTTGAAGATGAAGTCAGAGATGTGATTGACGTTGTCACTGTGCTGCCAAATGACTGAAGCAGAGTTCCTATTTTGGAGAGAGAGACACGTAGAAGATCAATTGTAGGTTGGTTGGATGTAAGAGATGGTTGATCGCCAGAGTTGATTGATCGTAAGAGTTCATTTAATGAATGAATTGGTTGGTTGAATAATGAATCCGTTGATTGCCAAAGGTTCATGGTTTTGCTGATTGATTGAAGGATGGTTCGATAACCAATTGGGAAATCGATTGGGAACTGAATGGGTAATGGGTAATGGAATAACGATTCCTGTGTTCGGATCGAGAACACTGTGTTAAGGAGAACTGACATCGGTAGGACCGCCGACATCGGCCGATAAGTGACCGACATCGGCGACATCGGTCGGGTGGTGACCATGGTCGGCAGATGTAAAATGGGGGCAGATACTAACTTTAGCCTTCTACTCATTTTGACAAGCTGCTAGGGTCAAGGTTAGTGGGA
Organism: Torreya grandis; assembly: GCA_037957365.1. Classification (NCBI taxonomy): domain Eukaryota; kingdom Viridiplantae; phylum Streptophyta; class Pinopsida; order Cupressales; family Taxaceae; genus Torreya; species Torreya grandis. The sequence goes on from JARHVA010003291.1 coordinate 102,100, forward strand.
AAATGGTCAACAAGGGTTAAATAGGTGAGGGAGAATAAAACAGGGGATGACCAGGGGAGTAGACATGATTTTGGTGTCTACATTTGCCCCTTTTTGTCTTGTTGGTTGTTCTGGACGAACTGCAAGACAAAAATAGGAGTGATTGCCCCAGGTGAGGGATAAGGTTGATTTCATCTTGTTAGTCATTCGAATGAACAAGACAAAAACATGAGGTAGATTGTCTTGATTATGGATGAGGTATTCCCCCTCAAAGCAGGAGTCAAGGGAAGGGAACCGAGAATCAAGGGCTAATTTGACAAAGAGTGGATGAAAAAGAGGTGTGAGGGTGAACGCTACAAAAGTCGTGATTGTGTGCATACCACTTCATGAGATGGTTAGGTCAAAGTGTTTCAGGTCAAGGGTCAAGGAGTGCCAAATTGAAATAATTGGGCCCCAACAATTAGTCATCTACTGATTGGGTTATTCAATCGAAGCTGAAGCTCCAATGGGTCATCGCATTCTAGGTATCCTAGGCTCAAGAAGTACTGCTAGAAATATGAAAAAGTCACAAGTAATGCAGATCAACCGGCTTGCGATCCTATACTTGTGAGTGTCCAAAAATAGTCTGTGCACAATTTTGCTAACCAATCATGAGGTAGCATACATGCAAAAACAACCAAGGCAACATTGTCTTGGAAGTGGTCGAGGTCAGAGGAGATAGGCATGATCTCCAATGGTTGTTGGTCGAGGGGAGGAATGGACGAAAGGATGTGGCCGAGCTAACCTCAGATGACCCCATGTCAACTGAGTGCTGCCTACATAGCCCTAGTGGAAGGGCCTCAGGCCAATGTAGTTCTCCGTAGAAGGGAGGAAGGGTCAAAGAGATGGAAATGGTCTTGGTCGACGGCAAGGTTATGGTCAAAAAGAGGAAAGAAGGTTTGTCCATCAGAGAGATGAACAAACGAGGGTGGTTGAGCTAACCCCAGATGATGTCGTATCATCTGAGTGCTACCTAGATAGCCCAAGTCATAGGGCCTCAGACCAATGTAGTTCAGAAAAAGGTTCCGAGTGGTAGACAGGTGGTCAAAATGGTCGATAGATTGGTCTTGGTCAGGATGGAATGATGAGGGGAAGAAGATGTTATAGCCTTTTCCATATTATGTGATGGTGTATTCTATAACATTGGTTGAGGGGTCTTTCATCCCTAGCCATTTTCCATATTCGTGATGGATGTATGCTAAAAAATGAATTGAGTTCTATTTATGCATCAGCAAGTATTGGTTTATGCTTAACATAAATTGTGTCAGGTTGATAGTTTCCATGTGTATTGGTGTCCATAGAAACTAGGGTGAATAGGCTATGGGAGTGGTCTGAAAAGAGAGTTGAGTTGAGTTGATTGACAAGTGATGAAGGTGAATGTGACCAAAGTGGAAAAGAAGTGAAAAGCATAGTGCTCTTTCATTGACAAGGACCAAAAAGACAGCATAGATAGGGGTTATTAGAACCAAGAGCCCCATTCATGCATGATGTCATTGACCAGATGTTGTGTTAGAATGGTAATCGAATCACTTTGACATTAAAGTGAGCTCAAAGTCCCTTGCATAGGTGATAGGAGGAGGAAAAAGGGTAACCTATTTTAAGAGCAGAGATAATGTTGCCCCTTTTTATAAGAGACCCTGAGACAACTATAAGTCAAGTCCATGACTCATTTTTTTTTTGTGCAGACTGATCAATGCAGGAAGTTTGCATAGAGATGTCATGTGCTTGGTGGTCAGTTGTGAAGTTGATCAATGTGGGAAGCTTCTAAAATAGTGTTGTTTATTGCCAGATTAGTCATAGCCATCCTTCAAGGGAGTGGTCTAGATTTTTGTTTAATATAAGGTCTTTCGAATAGCTGTCCTTCGAGGGAGTAATCTATTTAATTACAGCAATGATAGTACAGCTATCCTTTGAGGGAGCAGTCTACCTTTTTATTTTATATTGATATAGTGACCATGGATATTTTGACATCTTGATTTGTTTTTACAAAAATGTGAGTTATGGACAAGACGATAGAAGGTCAAGGGCTCCCTTTCATTAGGACAAAGCATCCATACATCATAAAAGGGTTATAGGAATTGTTAAGAGGAATAGGGATGAAAGGAATTAGGACTTAAGAGGATAGGGATTGCTCAAGGGATGAGCTCAAGTTAAGTGTCAAGTGGACAAGTACTCGACTAACAGTAGAAAGGTCGCAGATGCAACACATTAAGAGGCTCAGGTTCTGGTCATCCATCAAGAGAGGACAGATGATAAGTCCCTGATCCATACTTGTGCGTGATAATAAAAGGTCTGAACCAATTAGGAGCAAACTTGCCTCATTTACTTCACTCCATATTGGTCACGTGTTGATTCTCTTTGAGGATGAGGTCTCTGATGTTGAAATCTCATTCTCACAGATTTTTGTCATAGGCGTGCTTGATGCGATGTTGATAGACATGGAGATGATTAAGGGCAGCAAGATGGCACTCGTCAAGTAACTCAAGTTGAGCTAAGCGATCTTGACGAAAGTCATCATTGGAAAGGATGTCATGTAGAGAAATGTGGAAAGACGGGATCTGTACTTTGAGAGGTAGGACAGCCTCTATTTCATACACGAGAGAGAAAGGGGTAGCACCCATAGAGGTTTGGATGCTAGTGCGGTAGGCCCACAAAGTGAAGGGAATGTGAATGTGCCAGTCCCTTCCTATGTCGCTAACCACTTTCATGAGAATTTTAGTGAGAATTTTGTTGGAAGCCTCAGCCTGCCCATTTGCTTGTGGGTAGTAAGGTGAAGAGAAACTGAGCTTGATGCCAAATGAGTCGCATAGCTTTTAGACAGTCTTGTTTTTAAAGGACTTTCCATTATCAGTGATGATCTTATGAGGGACAACAAAATGACAGACGATATGGGTGCTGAAGAAGTCGACGATCTTGTCGGCTTTTGTGGAGATGAGAGGAATGGCTTCCACTCACTTGGTGAAATATTCAATGGCTATGATGATGGATTGATGATGAAGAGATGAATGAGGGTTAATCTCACCGATGAGATCTAAACCCCACTGAGAAAAAGGCCAGAAATCTTGAGCAATTTGTAAGGCATGACTAGGAAGATGAAACAAGTTAAAGTGCTGCTGACACTTGATGCAATGCCAAACATAGCCGCTACAGTCTTGATGAAGGGTAGGCCAATAATAGCCCAGACAAAGGATGCGCTTGGCAACCAAATTCCCACTAAAATGTCCACCACAAATCCCATCGTGAACTTGCTGAATGGCTTGAGATGCTTCAGTGGAGGTGAGATAGCGAAGAAGGAGGCTGTCGAAGCCTCGCTTATAGAGAAGACCCCCTAGCATGGTATAGTAAGCGGTATGCTTGATAAAATATCATTGCGCATTACTAGAGAGGTATGGAGGATTGACAGAAAAAGATAAGAAGTCCACAAGTTGCTTATACCAAGCATCTCATGGGCTAGGGTCTATAGTGTTGACATGATTAATGTGAGAAGAGATATATGAAGGCAACGGCACATGACGCACCGTGACAAAAAGTCTGGATGCAGATGAGGAAGATGGGATATGCGAAGCAAGAGAAGCCATGGGGTCAGCAAAATTATTCATGGATCGAGGAACAGTCTGCAGGAGGAAATGGTCAAAAGATGCAAGGAGAATGTCAGCACGGTTTTTGTACCTTTGCAAAATTTCATTTTTACAGAGGTATGAACCATTGACTTGATTGATGATGAGTTGTGAGTTGCCAAAGATGTTGATGGACTTGATGCTAAGAGAGAGGGCAGTATAAAGTCCCAAAATTAAGGCCTCATACTCAGCCATATTATTGGTACAATCAAAGCCGAGTTTAAAAGACAGAGGCATGGGCTCCCCTTCGAGTGGGATGAGAATGACCCCAGCACCCCCACCTAGTTTACATTTAGAGCCATCAAAGAACATGGTCATCTGATAGATGGTGTCATCGATGGAAAGTGCAGCGATAGATTCGTCAGGAAACTCACACTGCAAAGGTTGATTGTCAAGAAGAGGGGCATCTGCTAGTTGATCAGCGATGGTTTACCCCTTGATAGATTTCTACTGGATGAATTCGAGGTCAAACTCAGCAAGCAGCATTAGCCACCAAGCCATACATTGATTCTGATATGGCTTGGAGTGCATATACTTGAGAGGGTCAGTGTGGGTGATGACAAAGGTCTTGTGATTAAAAAGATAATGGTGGAGCTTGGTAGCGGCAAAGACTAACACCAAACAGAGTTTCTCGATATGAGTATACCAAGTTTTATAGTCAACCAGTGTTTGGCTAATATAATAGACCACTTGCTCATGGTGATGCTCATCTCGTTGTGTGATCATGGCACCTAACGAATGATTAGTGGCTGAGATATAAAGGTAGAAGGGTTGGTCATCTTTAGGTGGAATGAGGATAGGTGGAGAGACTAAATAGCGTTTTAGGGCTTCAAAAGCCTCTTGACAGTCCTTATCCCATGTAAAGGAGACGTCCTTCTTAAGAAGATGATGAAAAGGTTGGCAGCAGTCAGAAAGCTATGAGATGAAACGACGAATGGACTGGAGCTTGCCTTGCAAACTATGAAGCTGCTTGAGATTGGTCAGGGACGGCATTTCAAGGATAGCACGAATCTTGGCGAGATATATCTCGATGCCACAGAAGGAAACGATGAAGCCGAGAAGCTTGCCAGAGAGGACCCCAAAGACACATTTCTTGGGGTTAAAACAAACATTGTATTGAAGAAGATGAGAGAAGATGATTTTGAGAATGGTCAGATGGTCACGGCGAAGCTTGGACTTGCCGAGCAGGTCATCCACATAGTCCTCCATGATTTTGTGGAGGAGATCATAGAAAATGTAGGTCATGGCACGCTGATAAGTGGTGCCTGCATTCTTCAAGCTGAAAGGCATGACTCGATAGCAGAAAGTCCCCCATGGGGTAATGAAAGTGGTCTTGTGCTGATCTTTTAGAGTGATCAGGATTTGATTATATCCTAAAAACCCATCCATGAGAGATAGCATCTCATGGCTGGCCATAAGATCAATAAGCTAGTTAATGTTAGAAAGAGGAAAGTCATCTTTAGGATAGGCTAGGTTAAGGTCACGATAGTCCGTGCAGATCCGAATCCCCCCAGTTGCCTTAGTGACTGGGACGATGTTAGAGACCCATTGTGGATAATCGATGGGCTGGATGAAGGAGATAGAAAGGAGGTGTTGAAGTTCCTCTTTGACAAGGAGGGCAATGCGAGGATGCATCTTTTGAAGCTTTTGCTTGACAAGCTTAGCCTCTGGTTTGGTGACAATGTTATGGGTAACGATGGTGGGGTCGATGCCAGGCACGTCACTGTAAGTCTAGCCAAAGGCCTTGTTATGGTCGAAGAGGAACTGGGTGTAGTCAAGCTGCTCCTGAGTGTCTAAAGATTGGCCAATCTTTAAGACATAAGGAACATTAGAAGAAGGAAGGTTGATGTCAATGGTTGATTCATTTAACATAACCTGGGTCTCTGAAGGGAGGGAGCGCTGGATGAAAGAATCGTCAGTGCCCATGTAAGAAAGAATGGCGTCATCGTCAACGCAGTGGACAATGTGAATGGTTGCCGACTCATCTTCGATCATGCTGGGAAAAATGAGAGGGAGAGATTTGGACACCCCATTGAGATGATAAGTCAAGGGTTCTAGGCGAATGTTGTTTATGCAAAAAAAAAAAAGAAACTAGGAGGGATGGAAACCACTGACTCCGTAGGTGAAGGGGGCGGAATAGGCGAGTGTGGAGGAGATTGTTCAATGGTTGGTTCAGGACAAAGGTCTACAGGGTCTTGAGTGGGGTCATGATATCCCAGGCCATACCGTTTCTTGGCATCGTCATCGTTGAGCAGTTTGATGGGCTGATGGGAGCCCTACACATAGCGTCCAAAACCAAAACCCTTCCATGCACACCTGTAAAGGTAAGTGTGTGAAAAGGTAGGGTTGCCAATAAATGAGAAGTCTGATGTGAAAGGTTGGGGTGAAGAAAGAGGATTACCGTCAGTAGGAACTTGATTGAGCCCCCCATAGATGAGGTTGGTTTGGAGGTGAGGAGGACCATAAGGTACGATCATCCCAATCCAACGGTCGTAATTGGGGCTATGATGAAGGAGTCCATACTCTTGTGGAGTTTGGAACATGTCTAAGGTCAACAAGCAATACTCCCCAAATGAAATTCTTTGGAAGATGTCTTCCATGGGGTCTGTGGTCGTCGCTTGAAGGGGAGGTGTGAGGGTGACCGTCTGTTGCGAACTGGTCAAAGCTTTCGCAGATGGAGGCAGTGCCGGAATTGATGGCTTGATAGGAATGAGGACATCATTTGGATGGTAGGTGGTGTTGCAAGTTTTGAAGGGTGAAGGGTCAGTGGGAATGGTGTGGACTTGCCCGTCGTGCTCAAATTTCACACAACGGTGCAGGGTGGAGGGGACACAGGCCATGGCACGGATCCAGGGTCGGCCTAGCAAGATGTTGTATTAAAACTCTCCTTCGATGATGTAGAAGAGCTCTGAGACTGTGTGTGGACCAACACGAATGTGAAGGATGACTGTGCCAATGGTCGTAGCATTGGTGTCATTAAAGGAGCACAAGATTGTGTTAGTTTTGGAGATGCAATTCTTGGGAAGAGCCAACTGATCAAAGGCATGGGTGGAGATAATGTTGATGTTGGCACCTCCATCGATCATAATGCATTTAATGCATGTCTGATCGATATAGGTAGTGATGAAGAGGGTGGCATCTTGATCTTCTGTGTTGGATGTGGGAATCTCAGAATCGCTGAATGTGATGGAGGCAACAGGGGCTGAGTGGACAAGGGCAGCAAGTGGTTGGGGGTCCTCAGGCTGGACCTCCACTGCCTGCAAGGCTTGGATGAGGGCTTGACGATGTTGAGGCGAGGTTTGGATGAGGTCATAGAGGGACATCTTCACAGGCGTCTGGTGAAGCTATTTCATCATGGAGTCGTGGATTGGTCTGGAAGAAGAAGAAGAAGAGAAGGGTTGAGGTGCGCCAAGGATAGAAATCTTAGGCTTAGGTGGTTGAGGTGGATTGATGAAAGGGTAGGTCCAAGGAATGGCGGCTTTTTCTTTTGCCTTGTCCTTTTGTAACCTAGTGGTGATGTGAATGGAATTGATTTCAAAGATGGGAGGTGAAGGAGATGAAGGGGTTGTAACCTATTGATGAGATGTTGATGGGTTTGAAGAGGTTGGAGGGTTATGAGAAAGAGTCAGGGGTCAGTCAAAAGTGTCCTCAAAGAGAAGAGTGTCTTTCTCCAGATAACGGCGAATGACAGCCTTGAGGGCACAACAAGTCTCGGTATCATGTCCTGGTGTACGATGATATAAGCAAATCTTCATGTCGTCGAACCAGGAGGGCTTAGATCCGAGGGGTTGGAAAGGCCTGATGGGTGGAAGAGTTATGCTAGAAGTCTGCAAAAGCTATTGTAAGATCAAAGAGTATGAGCCCAATAAAGGGTCTGTGCTTGTCGATGCATGCGATGCCGGTGACTTTTGCTTGGGCAAAGTTGGAGGGGGTTTTCGTACCACCTTCTGGGTTGATGGTGCGGTGACAGGCGGAGATAGTACATTCTTCATGAGAGATACTACCCTTTTGGGAGAGGGTAGGCTAGAAGTAGGCAAAGGAAGCAAAGGAGGCAACCGGTTTTGATTAGAGGCCGAAGTGGGAAGGACTCTGGTTAGGTTTGAAGGATGAGGGCCCAAAATGGAGGGCAATGGTGATGGAAGAGGAGGTGTTTGCCTCTGTGGTTTGGTAGTCTTTTGTGATTTAGGTTGAAGACTACTATTGATCGAAGTATGGTCTAATTACACCTTCACTTATGGATGAGTGAGGTTGGAGATAGGGTGAACGCCAAGTGACTTGATTGGTTTAGATGGGGTAGATGAGGGTTTCAGTTTTGATGAGGTCGGTTGAGATATAGACGGTCTTGAAGTGGAAGTCTGATTTTTGTTGATAGTCTTGGGAGGTTCTGCCATGAGAGGATTAGTAGCATGAGATGAGAGGGCACGGGCATGTTGAAGAGCTATGAGACACTCCCATAATCCTTGATGCTCCACTTTCCTAAAAGGGAGAAGTTTGAGTCTCTCCACTAGTTGGGAAAATGGCTGAGAAGATGTGGGATGAGGTTTGGGTTCTTGAGAAGACATCGATGGTTATGCGACCAAAGGTGAGATGGGTGTAGCAGCCTCGGACCCATGGTATGGTGAAGTCATGACAGGTTCGTCCTTGGTTGGAAACGAAGGAGAGATAGGTTCTTCCCTGGGTGGAGAAGAAACCAGAGAATGAAGCTCCTCAAGCGGGTAAAGGGCAGGGATGATAGTGCCCTCCACTTGCGGTTGAGGAGTAGGAAAGGTTGGGTCCTCCATGGGAAGCAAGAAGGAGGATGGTGAAACTGGCGGTGCTGGTAAGGTCGAGGCATCCTCCAAGATGAGAGAGGTTGATGGAGAACTAACCGGAGAAAGAGGTTCATCCACATGTGATGGACTGATGGATGGATTCACCTCTTGAGGTTGGTTGGAAATGAAGGGCGAGACAGTATTGACTGTTCGAATGTTATGTTCATGAGTGTTTTCAATCAAGGTTTGGACATTGTTTTGAGTTGGTGGATGATTGGGGAATGGTTGTTTGAAGATATTGATACCCTGATTAGGGGGTGCATTGGGATTGTTGAGGATGAGGTCACCCTTTTCAAGCATGTCTTGGATTATGTTTTTAAGGGTTTTATAGTTGCCCATGTCATGTCACTTAACACGGTGGTAGTTACAGAAGTCATTTTCCCTATACCACGTAGGGATGGTGCATGAGGGATCAAATTGTGGAGGTGGTCAGATCTGGGGGAGATTGAGGGCCCCTTGTTTGACGAGTTTTTCCAGCACAGACACGTATGATTCTCTGAGTGGAGTAAACTATCGTTGTATGTATCTCTACTGAAATTGGTGAGTGGCACTCATAGATGTGGATGGCTCAGGCTGATTAGTTGAAGGTGAAGAGGAAGAAGATCTAACGACCACAGTGTTTGCTGAAGCTTTAGATTTAGGATTGGATGAGGAAGGCTTAGAAGAGGGGTCATTGGTCTTGGAGTTGGGATTCTTGCTCTGCAACTTGACTTTATTCTCCTCGACGGCACATAACTCAAGTTTACGGGCCATTGTGAAGGCTTCGTCAAAAGTGTGGAAGGTCTGAACCCTCAAGGTGGAAGAAATATGTCTAGCGCAGGCTTGAGAGAAAAGTTCAATAAGCTCAGGCTGGGGTAAGGAAAATGAGAGTTGATTGATAAGGCCCCTCCATCGAGTGATGAAATCAGCAATGGATTCATCCTCGAATTGGCGGATAGAATAGAGGTCTATGATTGAGACCTTCTTGGTGATGTTGATAGAGAAATGATCGAGGAAGAGCTGGGCCAGCTAAGTGAATGTGAAGAGGGAATGGTTGGCAAGGGATATGTACTAGTCAAGTGTAGCACCCGAGAGAGACATAGGAAACATACGTAAAAACAATGCATCATCGTGGGCGATAAGGTAACAGGCATGTCTGAATGCCCGTAAGTGCTGTTGTGGGTCTTCCTTGCTTTGAAAATGAGAAAACTTAATAAATTCCCACTGGCTGGAATATGGTCTGATAGGGACAAAAGGATGAATGGGCTCATTGCAAATTTGTTCGTATGAGAGAGTATTGCGTGAGCCAAAAATGGAGGTCTCTAGGTTAGACATTTTATCCATCAGCATTTTGATGATATCTACTGACAGATTGGCGAGTGGAGCACCTCCTAGATTGTAAGGCACTTGAAAGAGGCTAGAAGAGGTATACGACGTAGTCGGTTGTACCAGTAAGGGCGCAACGTATGGATGACTAGTCATAGGGATAGAAGAGGTGACTAAGGATGGTTGGGTAGAAGGCATGGCTAGGTTTGACATTATTACGGGAGGTTAGTTAGTGGTAACATGGGCCAATGGATAGGTAGCCATCCTAGTGTTGATAGGAGCAAGGGTAGGTGGAATAGAGACGACCAGATTCTGAAAGGGGGTAGAAAGTGGTTGAGTGGGCTGAGATTGATAGGGGGCTGAAACCCCAGTGGAAGTGGGCCCAACGATGGAGGGAGAGGCCACACTTGGATGGCTGGTAAAAGGTTGGTCATTGGTTGAGGCAATATCCTGGGTGTCTAAGGGTTGAACTACGGATGCCGTTGATATGGTCGCAGTCTCGAGAAAAGAGGTTGGCATTCCGTAAATTGGATTGCCAAAGGGGTCTCGCGTTCAGCTATTCGCAAGATAGTGTTGCAAGGATTTTACGTTGAGGTCCAAGAATCATGTGAAATCTTGGTTCCCTTCTAGGACAATAGGCATTTGGGTCGGGGATGGTCTAGTAGGAGTTCTTTCAGTTTCTAAGTTGAACTCCATTATAGGGCTGGTTATGGGCAGAGTAGATGGAAGTGGACGATGCCTCGCATGATCGACTAGAGCTTTGGCTTGGATACGAGTCAGAACCATTCAAGGCAAGAAAATAACGTCCTCACAAGCTCAAACAAGCAGATAAGAACTAAAAAGATGAAGAACACAAGCAGATCCTAAAACCCTAAGAGTAGATTATTAGGATTATAGTGGCTTATGCCTTAGAATGTGTGTAGAGGAAGATTGGCTTTTGAGTCGGGTCCTAGAAGAAGTAGTCTATGGGTGTTTTTGGGTTAGTTATGGTGCTCAAGAAGTCTGTGTTAGGTTTTGTACAAGGCATAGTGCTAAGGAGCAAGCTCCCCTCACTTCATGATTCCAGTGGTTAGCTGGTTTCACTTAGCCAAAATATACTTCCCCTAGAGATTAGGCTCCACCAGAGAATGGAGTGGGCTTCTCCTTGGTGATGAAATCCAAGTAAGATCGTTGAGATGGGTAAGGTATCTGCTGGGGGATGAAATCCCAGTCAGGCCTTGTCTCAGGTAAGTTAAAATGTTTTTTTTGTGTAAGTGGTTTGGTCGTGTCACATCAAGTGATCTAGATTAATTCAATATGCATTTTTTAATTACTAAGTGTGGTTTAAGAGATGCAAGCAAATAGAAATGAATGCAAAGTGTTTTAAGTCCAAGTCAAAATGTTTGTTTGTATGAAGACGAATGGAGAAAGAGTCAAAGAATATGAGTTTTGACTAGTCTAGAAGTGTAAGAAAGAAAAGAAAAGTTCTTTTTATTCCTTCTTATGATGTCATTTTAGAAGAGACAAAAGAGGTGAAAAAGGAAGGAACCTAATGCACCTATATGAATGAAAGAAAGAAAGAACCTAAGGAAGGCCCTAGAGTCCCACCGGGCGTGCCATAATGTTTCTACGCTAAATCATTTTCTACATTCAAAGAATAAATTGAGAAACTGAAAGAAATGTTCAAGGCTAGAAGATACCTGGATATGATCGTGCACACTGAAATCAGACATTGGAAGGTAATCCTCTTTGGCTATGGAGGAATGACACCTGCAAAGAAAAATAGACTAAACATGAAAAAATGTTAGACGAAGAGACGGTGGGTTGTCAAGCAAACGCCTGATCCCAGAAGTACGAAGACTTCCTAGAAGGATATCAACCCACTAATTAAAAATAGAAATATTTGATAGAAATGGAAATAATGAAAAGGCAGAATGAAAGTAAATAAAAGATGAAACAAATAAAATGCATACTTGATATTCAGCGAACTATTATGCACAATCACTGGTGTTAGTCTCTATGCTGGCGTCGGTTAGTGGAAGGTGCTGACGTCAGTTAAGGTGCTGGCGTCGGTCAGGGTAATGATTGGCGTCGGTTGGGGCAACAATTCTGGACAGAGTCTGGGCAGGTCTGGTCGAGTCTGGTTGGGTCTGGTCAAGTCAGGATAGGGTCTGATCGGGTTGCATAATGGTGTCTGAGGGTTCGTTTGGGGTTTAGGAGTCAGTTTAGGAGTTAGGGGGTTTTTACAGGGATCTGGGCAGAGTGACTATATATTTTGAAATGGTAGACAGAGGTGTAAAGGGAAGGAGTAAAGTCTCAGGTCTGAGAGTCTAAGTCTAAATAGGGGTGATGGCAGTAAATAAAAAAAACAATAACCAAAGAGAAACAAAACACAAAGCAAGATACTTACCTGTTATACGCTTGAAGATGAAGTCAGAGACATGATTGATGTTGTTGCTGTGCTGCCAAATGACTGAAGTAGAGTTCCTATTCCAGAGAGAGAGACACACAGAAGATCAATTGCAGGTTGGTTGGATGCAAGAGATGGTTGATCGCCAGAGTTTATTAATCGCAAGAGTTCATTTAATGAATGAACTGGTTGGTTGAATAATGAATCTATTGATTGCCAGAGGTTCATGGCTTTGCTGATTGATCGAAGGACGATTTGATAACCGATCGAGAAACTGATTGGGAACTGAATGGGTAATGGGTAACGGAATAACGGTTCCTGTGTTTGGATCGAGAATGCCGTGCTAAGGAGAACTGACATCGGTAGGACCATCGACGTCGAACGATAAGTGACCGACGTCGGCGATGTCGGTCGGGTGGTGACTGTGGTCGGTAGATGCAGAATGGGGGCAGAGACTAACTTTAGCCTTCTGCTCATTTTGACAAGCTGCCAGGGTCAAGGTTAGTGGGAAAATGGTCGACAGGGGTTAAATAGGCAAGGGAGAATAAAATGGGGGATGACCAGGGGAGTAGACACGATTTTGGTGTCTACAACCTCTTATCACTTTATACTCCTTATACAACCAATCTTAGGGTTTATAGGAGGTCATGCTTATGTAGACCTAAGGGCTTAGTTTAGTGATATTTATACCTTAGTTTATGATCATAGAATTTAGGTACATTGGTTATGTTTCCATCATTCCACCCTTATGATTTTTATATCCTTAACTATCCTTCAAATAAGTGGAAGATTATAGTTTAATCACAAGCATGTTTAGTCTTGTTTAGGCCTAGCAGGTCTATTCGGATCATTGGATTACTTCCATAAAGGGACCAAGATATATTATTGTGGAAACAAAAAAAATGTATTTAGGGTAAAATTATATACTCATTTTCTCATATTTATGATTAAACTTTCACTTTTTTGTTAATGACCCTATCCATAGATATCAATCTTGTATTTTGGTTGTGTGGTGACTAGGTCCACTTGCTAGTTTGGGTGTTTGAAAGTAGTAGGGAGTTTGAGTATGAATTTATTACATTACTTTAGTTATAATTGAGTCTTTTAATTACTATATAATGAATTCAAGTTTAATGACACTATCTTAATTGACACCTTTTCCTAACTATGTTTCCTAAATGCCCTCACATTGTCAGGTCTATGGTTAGTGCACAATTAGGCATGTGATACCCTTTGGATTGAGTTTAGTGATACATATTCCATAATTATATGATTTTAAATTTTAAAAACCTATAATTTATCTTCCCTCAAAGTATTTTATGTTTAGATCACTTCAAAATTAAATGTCTTCAGTTTGATGTATATAGGATTGCTTAGGCCTATTAGGCCTAATATGTCTGAGTAATCCATGATGTTTAGTTGAGTGTTCCTATATTAAAATTAAGGTTTTAATTATTATGAAACCAATGTTTCACCTTTATTACCTCCATTTTAGGTATCTTATGTTTGACAATCACCTAACAGATGTAGACACCATCCACCCTAGTGTATAGGCCTATATGTCTTAGTTTTAGGCCTATTAGGTGTAATAGGTCATTAACCCCTTCCATTTATGAATATGGTGAAAATTAAAATTTATTATATTAATATATATTCATTATACACTTTTTAATGAGTTTTTAACCTTTCAAAAATTCTAAAGTATGTACAAAAATCTAAATAGGAATGTATAGTCTTGTCTTAGGTCTGCTTAGGCCTAAAAGGAATGTGTGGGTTCATTAAATATTCCCCACTTGTATAAAATAGAATAATTATTAATTGAATTTTAATAACTTAAGGGAAAAAATAGTTTTGACTTTCACTCTTTACATTTCAACTCTTGCATACCTATCACCATCATACTATCTTTCTAATAATCCTACTTGTAGAAGACAAGCCTATACCTTGACTATGTGAGAGAGAGTAGACTTTTAACTTAACATAATTATATATTTTTATCATAAATAATACTCATACAAGTATTTATGAACCTATTATTACCCCATGCATCCAAAATACCTCCAATAATGGCTCTTTTTATTCTATTTGTCTTAATTTTGTAGTTAGCTTGTAGATGATGTTTGGCCATTGGCAACAAGCATGAACATTATAATTTTATATTAGTTTTTCATCCTATAACTAACACTTCATGTTAATTGAGTGACCATATGACTCATAATATGTATTCAATGTCTCTAAGACTCCCATTCAATAGTAATAACTCATCTCTTAGTCTATACAATAGGCATGATATGACTAAGAGAAGTTTGTATTTTCATAGTCAGATGAGAGTGAAGATGATTTTTTTGAACCATACCTACTCTAATTACCATATATTTTATACCCTTTTGATCCTCTTTGAGTGCCTACACTTTTCTATACCCCATTGTAATAGTGACCACCCTATGTGTGCAGTCTGCCTTGAAGGATTTGTGGTGATTAAGCAAGAGTTGATGTTACATAATAGAATGGGGTAAGGATTGTCCTTTAATATGTATAAAATTAATGACTCAAGGGTGAGGTACACATTTTTATAAATAATATTATGACCTATTTAATCTTACCCCATCTCCACTTTACAAAATGAGGTAACAATTCCCACATGATAGTCCATTAGAAATAAGACTTAGAGGGAACCTAAAACTAACGGTGGCTTATTTGAGTGCTTGGGAGAAGAATATAAGTTCAAGTGGATTACAAGGGACTATTACACAACCTATAACCACCATTCATTTACATCATCAAGCTTTGAACACCCTGTAACATATAAAAACCTATATGTAGTTTATAAATAGAGAAAACATGAAAAATTTATTTTTCACACCCCCACACATGTGAACCAATGGTGGAAGGTGATGGATATGGTATATGGGGAACATAGGAACATAAAACAAGTGTTGGTTCTCAAAAACTCCTAAAAAATGCACCAAAACCATTATCATTTCAACCCCCTGCATAGATGAAGAAGATGACTGGAGTGCTTAGGTTGTTAAAATAAACCTATATAAAATTAAATGGATGAGAATATCAAGTGACCCCATTTATCTTCCCAAAATATCAACTTGCCATTTTTTCTCTCCTATCTATACTATCCATAAACTTAAAAGCTTTCCTAAGATGCAAAGGAGCTCAGTTGAAGGGAGAGGTTAGTCTTAGGAACATATGACATTCTCTGATCATGAAAATTCTCCTAGACATATTAAATAATCCCACCTTCAACCTATGATACCCATATGTATGAATTAACTATACAAGTCTGTACAACCTACAAAAAACACATGAAAACCATATTTTTCTACACTTCTTCAAAAATTTGACCTTGAACCACCATTAGAGAGTAGAGGGAGGGAAAAAGTGACTTAGATGACAATTAAAATTAAGTGGTACAATAGGGAAGAGTTGGAAGGGTGTATTTTGGCATGTATGGGGTCCATTTATTGAGTGGGAGGTGGGTATGAGTCTAAAAATCGGCCTTTTATGTTATGAAATGCCTAGTGATGGCTTAGGGTCTCTTTTAATACCTTTATTAAACCATGAAACACTTGAAACATTACCCCTTTCCAAGTATTTTATAGTTTATTTGACCAACATGATGTGTTTGAAGGGTAATTAATGACCTTTTAAGGGTAAATTAAGGCTGGAAATGGGCTTGGATAAATGTATCATGAATAATGACCTTAAATAAAACATTTACCTCATATCATGACTTCAAATAGGGTTTAGACACCCTTACAACCCATTGGTAGAATTTTAATTTCTTGAAATGTCTTAGATAACCCTAAAATCATAAGAATCAATAACCTTGAAATGGTAAAAGTACCTTAATTTTGTCAAAAGATCCTTAAACTTATCAAACAAGTTTAGAGACACTCACTAGACCTCACAAGACACCTTGATACTCTCTTACTCACTCAGGGGTCATCATGACTACTACCACATCACCAATAGACCTTAAAATGGCTATGAAATATGAAGATATTTTTAGTATAATCTAACACAATATGAGACCTTAATAATTTCTAACAATATTCAAAATGAGATCAAAATAAGACATCACCTATGCATGAGGTCACCATGTGTAGGCTTGGGTAGGTGCCATGAAATGTTTTTGGTTGTACGGGTTGGAATTTGGCCTTGAGAGGCCCAATTACCAACAATAATAGGACATATTAATTAACAAAGTATTTTACTTATGAATAACTTAATATGGTTAAGGTTTTTCTAAAATCCCTCCCACTGATTCTATTTATAGTGGGTGTATGGCTAGAAAAATTCATATAGAATCTTTTCATAAGAATAAATCTTGGCATGCTAATGAAAATATTCATTTATTTCATAGTGATATCTAAGGCCCTATGTAAACTCCTTATATTAATGGTGCAAAGTATGCTTTAATTTTTGTTGATGATTGCACTAGGTGTGTTTTGATTTATTTCTTGAAAACTAAAGATCAAGTTTTAGATATCTTTATTGAGTTTCATGCTTTTATTGGAAAATAATCTCATTGTTATTTATGCATATTATTAGCTAGAAATGGAAATAAATATATTAATAATAATTTTCTTGGGTATTTTAAGCAATATGGTAATAAACATGAGAAAATTATTTCCTATACACTTGAGTAAAATGGTCTTAGTAAATGTAAACATAGGATTATAATTGAAATGGCTAGGTGTATGTTTCAAGATAAAAATATGCATTATAAATTTTAACCTAAAGTTAGGAACTATGTTATCTATCTAATCAATGGAACTCCCACTAAATTTGTTTTAAATATTATCATTGAAGAAGCTTGGAGTGGTAAATAACCTAATTTAATGCATTTACATGTTTTTGGTTGTGATGTATTTGTTCTTATTCCAATAGAAAAATGAAATAAGTTAGATTATAAACCAAACACTTTTATATTTTTTGTTTATAATGAATCATCTTAAGCTTATAGGGTGTATGATCCTAAAACTAACAAAATTAAGATTAAAAGGGATGTTAAATGCTGAAAATGATGTACTTGATTATGTTTCCAATTTAGATTCTCTTGATATAATTTATGATTATTTTACTTTTAAATCAATTAATGATCATAATGATGTGCATAATTATGTTTTCCTATAATTATTTCTAATTCTTTTAGTCTTGATCCACTTAAATCTATGCCTAAGTGGGCCAAAACTGCTATAGAAGCTTCTAAAATTGATATAGATATTAATGATACTCATATAACTAGGAAACAATTTTGTAATTATACTTTACTATCTAAACTTATGAGCAAAATGATCCTACAATTATATAAAAAATCTCAAGGTCACCCTCATTGGGAAAATTCAATGCATGATGAATACAACTCTTTGATTTTTAATAACACTTGGGACTTAGTACCTCTCCCTAAAGGACATCATTTGGTATGTTGTAAATGGTTGTTTAAAACTAGCTCAATTTTGAAAATTAAATTAAAAAATATAAAGATAGATTAGTTGCTAGAGTTTTTTCTCAAATTGAAGGAATTAACTATAATAGAACTTTTACACTTGTTGCTAAGATGCCCACAATTAAAGTCTTTTAAGCTTTAGTTGCTCACATACATTAGAATGTTTATCAAATGGATGTTAAGAGTGATTTATTAAATGGTTAATTACATGATTAGATTTACATGTCTCAACCCCTATTTTTATTAATAAAAGCAATTAACACCTTGTTTACATGTTAAACAAAGCTATTTTTAGTTTGAAATAATCTCATAGATAATGGTATTATGAAATCTATAAATTTTGTATATCTCAAGGCTTTACTCTTAGTTTTAATGATCCTAATAATTTTGTCAATAACACTCAAAATGTCATAGTTATAATTTTTTTTAATATGTTTATGACTTAATCATAACTGGTAGTGATAGTTAGATTGCTTATTTCACTAAAAATTCTTTAAAGAATACATTTAAAATGACTAATTTTGATCCAAAAATTAGAAGTTTTGATTGATAGATATATCAAGAACACGAAAATAACATAGTAACAATGAATTCTCTAAGAAGAGATGTTTTATTACTCAAGATTACAATATAACCATATGCTTATCAAAGGTGGATGATATGGTTTGAGGAGATCCATGTTGAATACTAGATGTAGACCAAGGTAGGCTAGTAGGTTCAACTCAAAAGAATTTTCTCCAACTTTTTTGGTGATGGTGTAGGGACCATACCATAGAGGCTAAATTTTTCTATGTAGACCTGTAATTCATTCCTTTTGAAGTCACAACCAAACCTTATCACCTAAAAAAAAAGGTGTGAAATACTATGTTTGTCATGGAATTGATTATACTTCTGATTCATCTTCTCCAAGATGTCATGAACTTGATGTTGGATGTGTTACATTTGTTTAATGAACTTTATTTCTTTTACTACCTTAGATCTCCCATGAGGTGTGTATTCCATGGTGGAGAATGGAATGACTATATCAATTAGTGCCATGGGTTGGAACCCAAAGCATAATTGGAATGGACTATGCTTGGTCATGATGTGTAGGGCTCGATTATATCCATGTTGTATGGAAAAAAGTCCCTCATCCCATGTGCGTAGATGTTTGGAGTGATACATCCAAATCATGTGAATAATCAAGTGGTTCACCACTTCTATCTGACCATCAATCTATGGATAGAAGGCTATGGACTTCATCAACTTGGTATCCATAATCTTCCATAGAGTGGACAAGAAGATGCTCATGAACCTGTTATCTCTATATAAGATAATGGATTTGGGGAGACCAAAATGGAGTCATACATGACTAAAATATAGTTGAGTAGTTTCTTCAGTAGATATATTTTTCTTAAAATAAATCATGATAGACAAGTTTGAAAAATGATCAAATACAATAAAGATATAGTCCTTACCGTGTTTTGAATTGGGCAAACCTGAGAGAAAATCCATTGAGACAGATTCCCAAGGCTTGGTTGGTTTTGGGAATGGCATGTATAATCCTTGATTCTTATTTGTTGGCTTGGCTATCACATATGGGGTGCAATATTTGAGGTGCCTTTCCACATCCTTTCACATATGGGGCTAGTATAAGTGTTTTTGAAGAACTACCAATGTATTTTATACACCAAAGTGTCTAGTTGTCCTACTAAAATGTGCTTCCCATATCATCTTCTAATGCTCTAAAACTAGAACATAGATGTGCCCATATGATAGAGGAAATTATCTTGAAAATAGAAATTAGAAACATGTTTACCTTCTTAAAGCACCTAATGTGTATTAGTAAAGGTAGGATCTGCTTCATACATAGTACCCCAAGTGGTAGTCTCATGTCCACACAGGTCAAGAACTATTATGAGTGCAATAATTGGTGGGTGGATCAAACAATCTATGCCCATATTTGAGCTCCCATTTTTATGTTTGATAATTAGATGGAATTGTTGTAGATATGTGTCCCACTTTTGGTGCCTCTCATTTCATAGTTTTGTCTACATCTAGATGAATACTAATGGTCTATGGTCAGTGTGAATGACCATCTCTTTCCCCAAGATGTATTGTTTCCATTATTTTTAGGCTTGCACAATGACATAAATCTCCTTGTCATATGTCAATTATTTCTTGATTATATCAGTGAAAGTTTCACTATGATATACAATAGGATGGCCATGTTGCATGATGACAACTCCCATGGTATATTCAGATGCATCTATCATCAACTCTAAAGGTTGATGCAAATCTGGCAAGGAAAGAATAAGGGTTAAGAAAAGTATATTATTCAAATTCTCAAATTCCCTTTGTTGTATTTTTCCCCACCAAAATGTAGTTTTAGCTCCTCCTTTAGTCACATGGGTTAGTGGCCAAGCAACATGTGTGAATCTAAGAACAAACCTATGATATAAACTTTCAAGACCAAAGAAGCTATGAATTTATATAAGGGTCCTTGGTGTAGACCATTCTTAAATAACCTAAATATTCTCTAGATCAACATGGACCCCTTACTCATTCACAATGTACCCTAGGTACTGAATTATTTTCATCTAAAATGTGCATTTGTTGAGATTTGCATACAAATTATGCTCCCAAAGATTTTGAACCACCTTAAGAACATGTTTTATATGTTCTTCCCATGTTCTAATATAGATGAGTATGCCATCCAAGTAGAAAACCATTAATGAGTTGGTGAAGGGTTATAGGATGTCATCCATCATCCTCATGAAGGTTGTAGGTGTGTTAGTTAAGCCAGAAGGCATAACCAACCATTCAAAGAGCCCCTCCTTATATTTTAATGTAGTCTTCTAGAAATTAGTGGGATCAAGGGGAATTTGGTGATAGCTAATCTTTATATCAATTTTGGTGAAGAACTTCACACCATGGAGTTGGTCTAGTAGGTCATAAATATTGGGGAGGGGGTAGTGATTCTTCACAGTTATTTTATTCAAGGCTTGATAGTCAATATAAAGCCTCATGGTCCACCTTTATTTGGTGTTAAGATAATTAGGCTACTAGAGGGTGAAGAGCTTAGCCTAATGTGACCCTTTTGAATCAATTCCTGAATCTATCTTTTTATCTCATCATTCTCCAAAACTAATCTATGATACATAAGACTATTAGGCAAAGGTGATCCTAGGATCAAATCGATATAATGTTTTACTTGGCATTGAAGTGGAACACCCATGGGTGACTTGAATAAGTCATCATATTCTCCTATGATTTGTCCCATCTACTTGTATTATTGTGTTGATTGTGTAGTCAGGACTACAACATCAACCTTATTGGATTTCTATGGTTTGACCACCATGAGAATGAATTACTTTGTCTTCTCCACCAATCTCTTACATTGATTGGCACTAATTAGGGAGATATATGTGGGAGGTGTTACCTCTAGTACCCTATATCACCATGTTTCAAGAGTGAGGGTGATTCTTTAGGTTTGTGATTCATAGATTCCATGTCAATCTTACATGAATGGCTAACCAAGGAGTACATCACAAACATGTAGATTGACCACATCACACAATAATTTTTCTTGAAATGGTTTTATTGCATATGAAAGAAGACACTGATGGGTGACATGAAGGTTTCTCCTTGGGCTTAACTATCTAATATTGTATGGCTTTGGGTGAGGCTTCATGGATAGATTTAGAATTTTCACAACTTTAGTAAAGATTAAATTCTTTTGACTCCCACTATCAAGAATGAAATGTATAAACTTATCTTTTACCCATAATTTGGAGTGAAACAACCTTTTCTTGTCATCTAGCCTTTCCTTGTGGGTCTGTGATGAAGTAATGATGATATCAAGCTTAGCATCTACAATCTATTTTGTGTCCTCTTCAATTATAGGCTGTGTATGAGATAGATTAGTAGATGTCAAGTATTGAATTAGAAAATAATGACTTGATGGGTCGACATTCTTATTTGGAGTGAGTTATAACTTTATGGTAATCACACCATTTTCTAGTATTCCCCTTCTGGGGTTTCTTATCTTGAAACTCCTTTTACTTCTAATTCTGGCCTTATTTTTGAACTTCCTTGTCACTTTTCCATTTATAAGGTTGACTCTTTGTATTCTTTCTTCCATGCTTCTATTCAATCTTCACTATAAACTTATATGCCTCACCGAGTGTTTCCAAATTAAAGAGTTCCATGTCCCCTTGTATGTGCCATTGTAGTCCACCATGATACTTTAGAGTCCTATGTTTATCACTTTCTTGGATACCCAATATTGTAGATAGAGAAAGAAAAATATTAGTATAATATTGAATAGATTGGTCCATTACCTTAGTGAAGTTGTTGCCACTATATGTATAGATCATCATATGATCTAATGGTATAGTATTCTTCATTTACCACTTCCAAAAAATCATCCTAGGTAGGTTCCACCTCAAGGCCAATGTCATCTATACTAAACCTCTTTTTTTACACTTCCCACCAATTTTTCACAGGCAATGATGCTTTTAAAAGAGCAAAAGTGATATTTTGTCCATTGATGAATTTATTTATAGAAAAGTAGGAAGACAATTGATTCAACTAATTTTCTACTACATCAGCATTGATTTTGCCTTCAAATGTATGGGATATCAAAATTCACTTAAAATTTTAAGGGTGTTGTGGCACTAAAAGGATGTTCCATGGATGAGGAGCCAGGAAATGCAGATGACGATCAAAAATTTCCCATCGAGATTTATTGGAGAATTTAGGTGAATTTTTGTAGTATCTATGCTTATTTCCATTGGAGGGATTCATTCAACATTTCCTTGAAGGGATCAGATGTCTAAGTGTCATCTATCATTTGAAGTCATTTAGAGTGAATAGGTGGATAATTTCGAAGCTCTATTATTTTCCACCCAAGTTTCTTGCAGTCTAACCTCACCATTAGGATCATACACTCTCAAGACAAACTACTTTGATACCATTGATCCAAAACTCAAAAGTTTTGACTGACAGATATTTTAAGAACACAAAAATATCATAGTAACAATGAATTCTCTAAGAATAGATGTTTTATTACTCAATAGTACAATACAACCATATGTTTATCTTTAGGAAGAGATGTCTGATTTCCATTTTGGGTTACATCTTCATTTATACACATTTTGAAGGTAGGAGGAGGATGTGGAAGGTCACCAATATTGAGGGAGATTAAGTGGTTTGACTTCCATGATTTAAAACAATACAAAATTTAAGGAATTACTATTTTTATAAACTTAATATTTTTAGATTATACTACTAAAATTAAAATTTGGGGCACTTCCATTAGGATTATAGGGATAAAAAACCATTGAGTAAATCATGGTACCATCTCACCACATTCTGCTCATTCTTATCTTTCAAACGGTTCAAATGGGGAGTTAATCAGAGTTGTGGTGCAAAAGTTATGTCTCCCAAAAGTTTCATCATCAATTGGGGTAGAACCATCACCCGAATTATTGCCCAGATCAAATTTGGTTCTCTTACAATATTTTTTAAGCATTCAAGTTTGGAAAGAAAAAGCTAATATTTTAATTTATTAATCTAAATATGCATATGACTTATTATTTAGGTTTAATATGTTATATTGAGAACCTATTTATACCCATTTTGAAATTCGTATCAAATTATTTAATGACATAGAAACTGTAACTATTGATCCAACTCTTTATAAACAATTAGTTGGTGTTGTTACCATTTTTCAGTGTGTTTGCCTCTTTTGGCGTTTTGTAATGTTTATCTTTTTGATTTTGTACAGGGTTTCGGGGCCCCTTCAAAACCTATTTTTACCTTAATCTAAAACAATTAGTTGGTGTTTGAATTATCTTACTCATACTCATCTTGATTAGATATTTCTATTGTAACAATTTATAATTTTATATTTAAACCTAAATATACTCATTTTAAATCTGCAAAGAGAATTATTCATTATATTGAAGGTAGTCTAACTTTTTGAATTGAATATACCCCAAATGGTAATTTTTCTTTGACAAATTATTTAGATTCTGATTGGGATGGTGATTATAATGATCATAGATCCACTAGTGGTTATTATTTGTCTTTGGGTTATATCAAAATATCATCAAATAGTAAAAATTAGACTATTGTATCCATATCTTTGATGGAAGATGAGTATATGTAATCATGCTACCAAGGAAACTATTTGGATTAGAAGACTTATTGCAAATTTGGGCCACCCTCAGCATTAAATAACTCCATTTTTTATGATAATCAAATTTTTATTGCCTTATCAAAATATCTAGTTTTCCATGCAAGGTCCCAGGACATTGAGATTCAACATCACTTTTAGTGTGAACTTATTAAAGACAATCAAATTCTTCTCTCTTTTTGTCCTACTCCATTATGTACATAAAATTTTGTACTATTTTTTAATATGTTAGGATTGAAGGAATTTCTCATCAAGGGAGAAAGTTATTAATGTTTCCTCACTTCTT
Source organism: Torreya grandis (assembly GCA_037957365.1). Lineage (NCBI taxonomy): Eukaryota > Viridiplantae > Streptophyta > Pinopsida > Cupressales > Taxaceae > Torreya > Torreya grandis. The sequence continues at coordinate 126,171 of JARHVA010003291.1, forward strand.
TTTTGTTTTTAAACCCATAAATAAAGTTTAAGTGAGAATGTTATAATTACCCTTTATTTAGGATAATTTATCCTAAGTTCCCTTTTTATATGTGTAGATTTTTTATTTATGTTAATTATAAATTCACATAAATCCATATTATATGAGGTTTCACTCACCTCTTTATTATCCTTTATCATTTGGGAGTTACTTGCATAAGTAACCCCTTCCCACACTTGGCACACACCTCCCTTCACTTATTAAGGGACTAGGCCACAAATGGCACATACAAAGGAGGTTTTTAAGGTAATCATGTAATTCCTTATAAATCTCATTATTTTCCTCTTTCTCTATAAAATATACCATCCTCTCCTCATTTACTCACTACAAACTCATATCTCTCTCTCTCTCTTCTTATCATTATGCTATTGCTTTTAAATTTTACTTGTGGAGATTTTGGTGATAAGCCTTCTTATATGATCACTATGTTTTTCTCTGATATGTTCAATTTCCCACTTTATAATTCTTATATCATTTATGGTTTTCACCTTTAGGGGTAACTTTGCTTTGTGATTTCTTTAATTTACAAAGTTTTATTTGTCTTTTATGATTTTTCTTATGATAATCCATTCACTAACTATAGGGGTTGATATAAGAATGGACACAATAGTATTAATTGGACAATTTGAAGGAAATATTGAAATTAACATATTTTTCTCATCTTTTGTAACATAAATAAATGCATCAATATTATTTGGGTTAGCTTTAATATATTTAGTGAATTATTTGTCATTAACTTCCACTTATTTTCTATAGTAACATTATCAGTCTCAATATCCATAATAAGTCTGTCGGTATGATGTGGGGTATACTTGACAACATTATGAATGTATGACTATTCTTGTTACAATTTCATGCTATATTTTGTAAATATTTTACTTAATGGTGCTTGTATCTTATAATGAGGGTTGACTAAGGCTATAGATTTTAAATTAGTCATTTTATCCTTATGAGTTGTAAATGTTTATCCCAAAATATGTCAATTTTATGGAAGAAAAAATCTAAATAAATAATAACATTATGAGCTACATATTCATAATAAATTTTATATTTGATAAACCAAGAGAAAGTGAATATAAAAAGTACACCACTTATTTCTTGTGAACTATTGATTGTGATTAAAAAATTATACATGATTGAAGGAAAATTAAAAATAAGTGAAACTATTCAAATTTTTGTTTTCTTTGTAGCCTCTTAGATATACTCATATCAGTAATTATTATTTAATATAAATGTAAAGAAATTAACTATATAGGATTCATCCATTACCATAGCCACACTATCATATCTATAGGTTACATTGAGAGTAACTTTCCATGGCTAACCACTTACTAGTAAACTATAAGAATAAAGAGTTGAAGGCTTCCTATGGATGGAAAATAAAACTCTATGATTTTTTTATTTAACATCAGGTACATGGAAACTAAAATACATATATAATTTTATATAAATTATAAAGTATTGGGGTAGTACCCATAACACTAAAACACACATAAAATTTTAAAATGATAAATCCTATGATTTTTAAAACTGCTAAAACACAATTTATAAGAAAATAAAACAAAGAGAAAATGAGTTGAGAAATCAAAGGCTTGAAAATAGAGGTTCTGGTCAATAATATGTCTTACCCTAATTTCCATAAAACATAAATTAATTGTATTATATTACCATATAGGTGTATAAATATAGATATCATAATGTTAAAGATATGTGATTATTAACTATTCTAATTTTGATAAATTATTGAACATGGAAAGTTACTATTTTTGGAAAGTACTAAGAAGAAAAACAATTAGCTTTCAAAATGAATCCTACTGACTATTATAATTTTCTAAAAGTGTAAAATAGAATTATAAGAAATTATACAGGCTCAAATTTAGTATCATAAATATAAAAAGGATCAGAACATGTTCACTATAAGTGGATGGTGATGTAGTGCATTATATTCTATTCACTATAAAGTTATCCTAGTTGAATGCGATACACACTAGATAAATAAAATAAAGAAATTAAGAATTTGTAAATGATAGATCATGGGCATAAGTATAATAAATTTTATGATAGGTTTTGTTGGAGAGTTGTTAATGATGTAATTGTGATGTCATGGAGGTGTCTTAGTGAGTGTATGAAGTGCTTTGTTATCCCAATTGACAATGACAAAGTGTGAAATGTGTTTGTCCTAGTGTATTTGATGTTAACTTGGTTAATCTTCAATTTTAGCATGATTAGAGATATTCAGGGATGAGTATGAATTATTGATCATATGAAAGGGGTCCTATCAGTGGTCAAATATGATTGGATATATTGTGTGCATGAGTATAGTTCACTTGGTTTATCATTGTTCTCATATAGATATTTTTGGTCTAATGGCAAAAAATATGAATAGGTAGTTTGATGACATCACCATTACCACATGTGAATGAGTCAGGAGGAAATGGTCACATGAATTTATTTAGTATTATTCTTAGTTCCTATGTGATAAATATTATGGCATGCATCCAAGCACATCAAAAGATATGAAAGTGCAAATTTGGGCTCCCAGGCATTTTGATAGTGTTTTCGTACACTTAGCCAAATTTGCATGAAGTAAGAAATAGCTGAATAAGAATTTTGATGGTAGAATATCTCGCATGTGTGAAAATTTTAAGATAAGGTTACCATATGGTTTTGTTCATTTTTTTACCTATTTTATTTTAACTCAAGCACCAAATCATGATAAAAGATACACATGTTCAAAATTGGCCTTCTAGACAAGTTTTTGACATAGTTAGCTCTATGAACAAATAAATTTGAGTGAGAATTTTTATATCATTATATCTCACACATGTGAGGGTTCTAGGAGTATTTTTTCATATGGTTGGATTATACTATGTGAGGAGATCATACGGTCCCAATTTGAGAACATGAAATTGAGCGAGGCAAAAGTTATAACTATGCAAAGTTAGCCTTCTAGGCATATTTCAATGGTCCCCATACTTAGTCTATTTTACATGAAGATAAATATCAGGACCACATGAAGATATAATGGCTCATATTAAATTATAAAATTGAGGTTTATTGTGCACAATAATTTAAAGAGGTGAAAGTGTTTGTTGGTTAATGAAGGTAAAGATCAAGATCCTTACAAAAAGATCAATGGAGCATGTTTTTTCCAATGACTCAAGAAGCAGTGAGATGACGACAAGTGCTCAAAGTTTAATGGTATAAATGCTAAAAATTCATTAGAGGATAAAAAGTATCATGATTTTAAGATTTATTATTTATATATAATGGTTATCATTTTTTTTAAAAGATTGAGTTGATTTATAGAGATTAATGGTGCATATTTAGTCAATATTATAAGGGTGCACAAGATGAGGTAAATGTGTTCAAGGTTTAATGTTTAGCATTAGTGGATTATGTGTTAAAGGTTTAGATTAATATAATAAGATCAATAGTGTGTATTTAATTTGATTAGTGAGGACGCGAGATGCAAGCAAAGTGTCAAAGGTTTAACTCTGATAATTTACATTTAAATATTCAAATTTAACAAGGGAAAAACTAGTCTATGGTTTTTGGACCATATCTTTTGATCAAAGATTAATTTTCCAATGATGTTAAAATAAAATATGAATAGTAACCCATGTTGAATTTAATTAACCTCATTTTAATATATAGAATCATGTAGAGTCAAATATATTAAGGTTTAAAGTTGACTATGTATTAGTTCATGGACTGTAAGTGACCCAAGAAGATTGTTCAAGTTTGTTTTGATATCTCTTGGTGAATTGGATATTAGGGAGTATTTTATAAATAAATGAGTATTATATAAATGAATTATAAAGGCTTGAAAAATCATGTGTATTATGAAAAAAGTTTTATAAGTTGACTATGTATTCATTCATGGTGACTGTGAACACACAATGTTATTTGAGCAAATTGTGCTTAAGTAGAAGGGTTATATGTTGTTTGTTGGCACTTAAGGGGGACATATAGATAATATGGAATGGGTATAGGTTTTTTTATTGTTCTTAAGTTCTTTTTCTATTTTATGAATTGCTAAAGGAGTGAATGGGTTCACATGAGACCTATAAGGGATACAAGGGCCTAATTAAAATGTGTAGTTCCTTAAGGGTGACCCATACATGTTATGGATGACATATGAAGTTTATATTGATATTTATATTAATATGATAGATATATTAAATTTTAATACATGCCTAATGTCTGACCAAGATGTTGATAATCATTAATGCTCTATATATAATGAAACTAAATGTGATGGTTTCTAGACTTTGAGATAGACTTGAGTCAAAGACTTGGGAGATATTTGAAAGAAGCTTGTGTGTGTATGAATTGTGGATAAAATGATGGGTAGAGTGTCCTATGGATGAATTGAATATCATAATAGATTTAGGACAAAATTTATGACCTATCGGTCATAATTATATTGGTATAATAGTGTTATTATTGTTTGAGTATGAGTAGAGGTGAAGAGTGATGATTAGATGTCCATCATCATGTGTTGAATACATCATTTCATAAGTGGATGTGATCATAGGTGTTATTGTGTAAAATAAACATCTAAGGGAGTTGTATCCTCCTTATAAGGTGAAATTATCTAAAATTATAGTTGTTGTATCTTAGCTATAGGTGTTTTAACACCTTGTGGGATTGTATTCTCACTAAACAGGGATTGTATGTCCTTGATCAGTTGCAGCTTGTCTAAATTATTTATTTTTATTATACGATAGTAGTCTAATTATAGGTTACAATGGGTTTTCTCCCCCAATATAGTTTCCCACATATGTCATGTGTTATGTGATTGATCTTGCATTATCTCTCTTGCTCATTGCTATGAATGTTATTTATGGTTCATGAATGATTATGGTAATTGATTAAGAACTTGAAAGGATTGAAATTTAAGTTTAATTTTTTAGGATCAATGATTCACCCCCCCCTCAGTGATTTTGCCTATAACAATTGGCATCATATTAAGTCCTTCGATAAAGGTTTGACAACTTGAAGGTGATCCGAGGTAAAATATGTGTAGTCATCAAAGAGGTTTATCTACTAACCAAACACTAATGTTTAATGGATCTGATTATTGTTTTTAGAGTGGAAAGATGAGGACATATATTATCTCCCTAGGATATAATATATGATAATCTATTCTGGATGGTTATGTTGCTCCTACTATTCCTCTATCTAGTTCTACAGATAAGAAGTTATTTGAGAATAAATACAAAGCAATGAATGGCATCACTTATGGGCTTATAAATACCAAGTTCACCAAATTAATCCATTGTGAATCTACTAAATAGACATGGGAAAAAATTTAGATCATTTATGAAGGAGATTAAATGGTTGATATTGCTAAGTAACAAACTCATAAAAGGTAATTTTAAAGTATCAAGATGAAGGAAGAAGATTATGTGGCATCCTTTCTATAGAGAGTTGATGAGACTATGAACATCATCAAAGGTCTTGGAGATAACCTTGAAGAGGCTACTATAGCCTAAAATGTATTAAGTTCTCTATCTCTAAAGTTTGATCCAAAAGTATCTACTATAGAAGAGAGTCATGATCTTACTTAGTTGAAGATGGATCAATTACATGGCACCCCTATTTTATATGAGATGAGAGTAAATGATGATATACCACCAAAAAAGGAACCAACATTTAAGATAGAGATGAATCATAAGAATAAGTTAAAAGGTAAGAAACCCAAAGAGTATGACATGTCTAACATTTATGAGGATGAACTAATTATTTTGATTAATAATAAATTGAACACATGCTTAAGATATTATAAGGGTAAAATACCATTTAAAAGTTTCAATTTTAAATAGATAGGACATTTTTATCATAAGTGTCCTCATAAGCATGAAAATATTGATGATGAAGAGTATGGTGAAGGTCAAGATGAAAATAAGAAGACATATAGGAAGAAAGGATTTAGAAAGTATACCAACAAGAAGTCCTTCAAGAATAAGAAGAGTCTCTACACCAAAGAAGATTGCATCTCATCAGATGAGAGTGAAGATAGTGACTAAAAATATGATCATTAAGATGATTGTCCTACTGAAGATGAATCTATATTGATGGCTAAGGAAGGAAGTTGCTCACATCAAAAAGAGATTACTTGGAGTGATTCAGATGATGATGAAGATGAGGTGGATTGTGAGACTATATTTATGAAATATCTTGAAGAACTAAATATTGAGAAATCTAAACTCAAGGGCTATGAGGATAAATTTAGTGTGTCTGAGGCAAGATTGGTTCAAGACTCTAGGGAGCATGAAGGTGCTATCATGTTTATTAATTTTAAGTTGGAATATATGTCTAACAGTTTAAGAGCTAAAGAAGAAGAATGTTTAAGGTATGTTTTTGAAAATGTGTCTTTGAAATATGAGTTAGAGAAGACATTTAGTAAGCTTAAGACATTTGTGAGATTTGAGAAAAACTCATGTGATCTTGATAATATTCTGAGTGGTTAAATGCATGCTAGTGATAGAACTAGTCTTGCATATGAAGATGAATAAAATAATGTAACTCAATAAAATATGAATACTAATGTGTACTAGTAAAATCATATTTTTAATATAAATTAGATCAGAAAGCCAAATTCCATGAGGTATGCAAGATGCAATGGTTACTATTATACATGAAATCAATTTGGGCATAGAGTTAGAGAATGCAAGAGACCTATTAGTAATGAGTTTGAATGGGACTATGATGGGGTTCATCAATAAAAATGAGTGAGAAATATTAGGTGCTTCAATTGTCTTGATGTGGGACACTTTAAAAACCATTTTCCACATAAGATTAGATACGGTGAGTCCTCTTCAAAAAGAGGAGGTTGTTTCATTTGTCATGACATGGGACACATTAAATTTTTTTATCAAAATAATGTATGGAAAGATAAATTTGTTGTAAAAGTTATGATGTGATAAAATTATGAACATATAAGTCACATTTCTAGGTTTTCCAAGCAAAGGTCTATATGTCAGAATAGGTTTAATCAAGCTCCTAGAGTGCAAGGAAGAAGGCAAGACAACTCATGAAAGTAAAAGGTGGTAAGTAGGAGTCATGAAGAGAATAACAGTCCAATTAATCTATTTTTTATGGTGGAAAATGCTTTAGAAGTTAAATAATGCTAAGGGATCTCATTATTTGGTCATGTTGAGAATGAAGTGATCAAGCTCAAGAAAAAGACCAAGATACTAGTTGAGGCTAGTTCTGAGGTGTGTATGGATCCAAGTGAACATATATCTATTGATGAGCATGTATATCATGCAAATAACATTAATTATATATGATTATTGATGAGATTCTAAAATAAAAGGTGGATTATTCATATGAAAATATATGTCATGAATCTTTGATGTCTCCATGCATTATCAATCCAATTCTAGAAGAAAAGGAGAATGTTTTAGTGGTTGATCATGTTGCTTATCTTAAGCCTAAGAAGAATAATAATAACTAAAAGTATCAAATAACCAAGGAGGATAAAGAATATGAGGAGTTATGGGAAACTCTTGGTTTCACATTGTTCTAGGATATTGTGAAGTAGGGTGTCTCTACCTATACTTCTTAGGAGACATATTATCTTTTGGAAAATCAATTTTGAGTGCTCAAAATTATATTTCCAATATGAATATAGTATTTTTTTGATCTTATAATGTCTTTAGTTAAGGGGGAGAAACAAGTTCATGATCTTGCTCTTGGGGTTTCTGAAGGAGCTATTGTGTAGGGTCAGAATGGGTGTTTCTAGATGGCATAATGAATTTGATGCAATGTCAAGTATATTTTGGTGCTCAAAAAGGTCTTTTAACTTATTTTATATGTACTCTAGGTGTTTTTGTGGTTTAAAGGTATGTTGAAGGAAAATTTTGAATATTCTTGAGTGCTCTTAGTTTTCTTAGTTTTTGGCTTAAGGACAAATAGGCCTAAAATGGGTTATAGGAAGTCAAGTCTCCCAAAAGTGTGAAGGCTCAATTTTTGGTCCAAAAGTGTGTGATAGGTATTTATAGGTGTGAAAGAAGTTTAAAATGTGTGCATTGACTAGAAGAAAGTTTGTTGACCTTGTTTGTTTTGAAATTTTAGTGTTTTGGGCTATGCTAAAAAAAAAATTTCCTTGTGAATTGAGGTATGAGGTTTCTTAATAGGTTGAATGGGAAAAATGGGTTTTAAAATAAAGATTCATAGAGATTTGAATGTTTTTAGTTCTTAAGTTAGTCAATTTTTTGTGAATATGGAGGGTTAATTGGTTAGAAGGTTTGTGAAGGAAGTATGTTTTAGAGGATTATCTTGGTGATTAAAATTAGTTTTCCTAAGGGGGCATATGAAAGTGTCTAGATATGAATTTTCATGTCTTGAAGATGTGTCTACTAAAAATTATGGTCTCTACAAGTTTTAGGTAGGGCTTCAAAGAGGCTAAATAGTTCTAGTTTGAAGAAGAGTGCTTTTTGGTTAGTTTATCCAGAAGATAAAGGTATGTTTGTTTCATATAGTGTTATCAATTTGGCTTAGATCATGTTTCCTATTTGTTTAGTGGCATAAATTTTTATTGGTGGTCCATGTGGTAGCTTGAGAGAGAAGGCTAGCTAGCATGTCTGGTGGTTCTTCATGGTGTGTGGAGATCTAAAGATAATTAATATGTTTAATGAATTAGATATCTTATGGGGAATCCCTATCAAATGTTTCTTGGTAATTTTCATTAGATTTTAGTTCTTTTGTGTGTTATTTCTTCATTGGTTGCAGTGCTTAATTGAAGAGAGTGTTGGCATCAAGCAAGAGGAAAGTTTCAAGACAAGAAGAGGTAGGCTCATGGTAAGGGGGACTTTGTGTCATATTTATAATATGTTACTATATTATTTTTAGTCTTTTTATGTCCTTAGGATCATTTTTTCCCCACTTTTTCATTGTGTCAAAGGGGGAGATAGTTCTTTTTGTAAGAGGGATTGAAGAGACAAAAGGTGAGTTGAATGATGATTTTTGACATAATGAAAAAGGGGGATATTGTTGTAGAGTTTTAAATGATGTTATGGAGGTTTAATATTAAGTTGATTAAGTTAATTACTATCCTAAGTGATAATGAAAAAGTGTGCAATGTGTTTGTCCTAGTGTGCTTGATGTTGGCTTGGTTGATCTTCAATTTTGGCATGATTAAAGATGTTCAAGGATGAGTCTAAAGTATTGATAATGTGAAAGGGGTGATAAAAGTGTTAAATTATGATTGGATATCTTTTTTATGAGTGGAATTCACTTGGTTCATCATTTTTTTCATATAGACCTTTTGGGTCTAGTGGTATAAAATTTGAGTAGGTAGTTTTATAACATCACCATTGCCACGTGTGGATGATTCAGGAGGAAATGGTCACATGGGTTTATTTATTATTTTTCATAGATATTATGTGATAAATATAAATTCATGTTCATAATAATATCAAAATATATACAAGTACAAAGTTGGGCTCTTAGGCGGGGAGGGGGGTGAGGGCAACCGGTGAGGTATTTCCGTTGCGGCTCTGCCAACGTAGGTTCGAATATCCGTCCCCCCGATCCCGTGGTACCGGTATTAGTCGTGTCTAGCCAGCGGCACTGGTCACAGTAAAAATTTTACCCGGCTTTCAATAAAGTGACAAAGTTGGGCTCTTAGGCATTTTGACATTATTTTCCCATAGTTAAATTTGCATGAGGCAAGAAATAACTGAGGAAGCATTTTGATGGTAGCATATCTCACATATGTGGATGTTTTAAGATAAGGTGATCATATTATTTTGTATATTTTTTTAACTTTTTTATTTTCACTAAATTCTAGGTTAAGCTCTGAATTAGGATAAAAGATATGCATGTTCAAAGTTGGCCTTTTAAACATGTTTTTGACATAGTTGGCTTTGTGAATAGATAAATTTAAGTGAGCATTTTATGTCATTATATCTCAAATGTGTGATGGTTCCAATATTATTTTGTCACATTTTTGAATTATCCTATGTGAGGATATCATATGATCCAAATTTGAGAACATGCGAGTGAGTGAGGAAAAATCTATGACTATGAAAATTTGGCCTTCAAGGCATATTTCAATGCTTCCCATAGTCTATTTTTCATGAAGATAAATATCAGGACCAAATGAATATCTAATAGCTCATGGGAAATAATACAATAGATATATATAGTGCACAATAATTAAAACAAGTCAATGTGTTTGTTGGTTAACGAAGGTAAAGATTGAGCTCCTTATAAATGGATCAAGGGAGCGTGTTTGTTCCAAAGACTCAAGAAGCAATGAGATGAGGAAAAGTGATTTATGGTTAATGGTATAAGTGATTATAATGGATTCATAGGTGACAAGTTTCATGATATTTAGAGTTTTTATATATATCTAATGGTGATCATTTCTAGTTAAAGACCTAGTTGATCTATAGAGATCAATGGTGTGTATTTAGTCAATATTACAAGGGTTCATGAGATGAGGTAAATGTGTTCAAGATTGAATGTTTGAAATTGGTATAATATGTGTTAAAGCTATAAATTCATAAAATAATATTTATGGTTTATATTTAATCTTGTAATTGAGGACTTTAGATATGAGTAAAGTGTTTGTCATTTGACTGTGATCGTTTACATTTAAATATTCAAATTTAACAGGGGAAAAACTAGTATGTGGTTTTTAGACCATATCTTTTAATCAAAAATAAATTTTTGAATGATGTAAAAATAAAAGATGAAGAGAAATCCATGGTGCATATAATTAACCTAATTTTAAGATCTAAAAGTGTGTATAATCAAAGATATTAAGGTTAGAATTTGAATGTGTGTTTGTGCATGGACTATAAGTGACCCCAAAAGATTGTTCGAACTTGTTTTGATATTGTTTTGATATCTCTTAGTTAATTTGGTATTTTAGATTGTTTTATAACTCCATGAATATGATATGTGTGAATTATAAAGGATTTACCAATCATATGAATTATGAACAAAGGTTTAGAAGTTAACTATGTATTTGTTTAAGGTGACTATGTGCACATAATGTTATCTAAGCAAATTGTGCTTAAGAAAAATGGTTCTATATTGGTTGTTGGAACTTAAGGGGTAGTTATAGATCATATATAATGGTTATATTATTTTTTAGTGGTTTTATTTTTTTTTGATGAAGTGAGAAAGGAGTGAATGGGTTCATTAAGACTATAAGGCCTACAAGGGCCTAATTGAAAGGTGTAGTTCCTTAAGGGTGACCCATAGATGCTATGAAAAACATATGAAGTGTGTATTGAGATGTGTTTAAATATTATATATGTATTAAGGGTTAAGATATTCATGATGGCTGACCAAGATTTTGATAATCATGAATGTTCTATATATAGTAAAACCAAATGTGATGATTTCTAAACTTTGAGATAATCTTGAGTGAGAGACATGGGAAAGATTTGAGATAATATTGTGCGTGTATGAATTGTGGAGAGAATGGGGTTAGAGTTTTTTTTTAATGATTTTAAGAGTATAACATATTTTGGATTGTTTATATGACCTATTGGTCATAATTCTATTGGTAGAATAGTGCTTTTGATGTTTGAGTATGAGCAAAGGTGAAGATTTATAATCAAAGGTCCATCACCAAGTGCTGAAGACATCAGTTCAAAGGTGGATGTGATAATATGTGGTGTTTTTATAGTCATCATCTAAGGGGGTTGTACCCTTCTTACAAGTTGAAACTTATTAAAAGTTTAGTTATTATTTCAGCTTAACTAGATAGGTGTTGTATCACTTTGTGGGATGGTAGTCTCACTAAATAGGGATTGTAGTTCCTTAATCAATTGCATCTGGTCTAAATTGGTTCTTTTTATTATAGGATAACATTCCAATTATAAGTTCTAGTGGGTTTTCTCCCCCAAGAGTGTTTCTCATATATGTCATGTGTTATGCGATTAATCTTGCATTGTCTCTCTTGCTCATTGATATGAATTTTGTGTATGATTCATGAATGCTTATGTTAATTGATTAAGAACTTGATAGGATTAAAACTAAACTTAGATTTTATACACTCACTAATTCACCCCCTAGTGATTGTACCTATAATAGGGTTATTATAGGTGGATAGTGTCAGAATGTACCTCAATAAGTTGCCTACATACTTGTATCAGCTAACTATTCATAATAATTAATCACTACACTTACATGACTATATATTATGAGTAATATGATATATAAAAACTAGGGTTTTACCAAAAATATATTGTTATTTGTCTTCTATTATATTTTAAATCCTTAGGTCACTTTGATATATTGAAAACATGTAAGGAAAAAAAAGGAGTGTAATGGGTTTATATGAGATCAATGACCACATAATGATTGAACACATCTCAAATGTTTACTAATCCAAGGAGGGATATAGATTTGACATAGTTCTCTCACCTAGAGTGAATGTGAAATTTTTATCCTTTGACTATGTGTATGCAACTACAAGATGGTTTTGATAATTGATAATGATAGCTCTTGACATGATTTAGAGGGATCTTAACTTGGATTAAGTATGTTCCATGTGACAGATTTATAATTTGGGTAGAGTATGGAAGATTTACTCAATGTAAATAATTCTATGTGCTTATAAAAAGTGAATAACATGTGTATAAATTTAATGACTTTTGAAATGTATTTATAGATGAATATTTGATAATTTCCTCTAGCCAACCTTTTGAAACATGTAACAAGCCTAAAAAGATTGCTTTCAAATTTGGAGATTATTTAGTATTTGGTGTGGGATGTGGCCATCCTATGTGGACATGGATGAACTATGCTTCAATCTACTTGGAGTGGACTTGTATATTAGGTTCAATGACATATGGATTTTTTTGGAGGCAATCAAGCTAATTTAAGATAGATTTATCATTTATCATTGAAATTGTTTTATAGTAGTAAATTCAAACAAAGGGTTGAGCCTGAATATAGAGAAATGTCTTCGAGGAATGATAATAAGAGTTATGTATTTGTGCACAAGTCATTTGGTTTGGGATGTGTCAAAAATTAGAACTTGTCAAGTACTTGTGACCTTATTATTTTTTATTTCTACTATGATAAGTTTTTTCTCAATCCATACATACTTTTAGCTATAAGGTCTTATTCCCTCAAGAAATAAATTCTAGGTTGGTCTCTAGGCTATCCATCATTTTTAGGTTTATGGGTAGATGTTTCTGTAAGGCATGGACCTCCTTTTTGGGATGATAAACTTAGTGTTGAATTTTATGATAAGATGTGATTTATTGTATTCTTGATATATATATTTATATATGTATGGATTGAGAAAAAACTTATCATAGTATAAGTTAAAAAAAAACAATATGGTCATAAGTACTTGATAATTATTAATTCTTGACACATCCCAAAATAAATGACTTATGCCCAAATACATAACTATTATTTTCATTCATCTAAGGCCTTTATCTATATATGGGATCAACCCTTTGTCTTATAAAAAGTGAATAGAATGTGTGGAAAATTAATGACTCTTGACATGTATTTATAGATGAATATTTTGACAATTTCCTTTCGCTAACCTTATGAAACATGTAGGAGGTCTAAAAATATTGATTTCAAATTTGGAAACTAGTTATTATTTGGTGTTGGATATGGCCATCCTATGTGGACATGGATGCACTATGCTCTAATATACTTGGAGCAGACCTATATATTAGGTTCAATGACATATATCCTCTATTGGAGGAAAACAAGATAATTTTAGATATATTTATCATTTTACATTGAATTTTTTTTATAGTAGTAAATGAAAACAAAGGGACGAGCCCACATATAGAGAAATATCTTAGAGGAATGCAAATAAGAGTTATGTATTTTTTCAATAGTCATTTGGTTTAGGATGCGTTAAGAATTAGAAATTTTCAAGTAGTTCTGACCATATTATTTTTTTATTTCTACTATGATATGTTTTTTCTCAATCCATAAATATTTTTAGTTATAAGGTCTTGTTCCCTCAAAAAATAAATTCTAGGTTGGTCTTCAGGTTGTCCATGATTTTTGGGTTTATGGGTAAATGTTTCTATAAAGCATGGGACTCCTTTTTGGGATGTTAATCTTAGAGTTGAATTTTATGATAATATGCAATTTATTATATTCTTGATACACACACACACATACATATATAAATTATATTAGAAAATATTCTATATAACTTAATTATATATTTATATTTTCTCTTGATAACATCTTTTTTGATACATAAAATATATTATCATAAGAAAATATAAATAAATAATTAAATTATATATATTATTTTTTGATATACTTGATCAAGAGAAGAAACTAGGCAATTTTCACCATTTTTCCTTCAATAAAAAATACATTTTTAATAATAACATTGATCATGATCAAGTATGCAACAAAATATTTTTGAAAAAAAATATTTAGTGAGAATCATATTTTATTACACCACTAAAATTTATCCACCATTGATAATTTGACTAAATCATATAACAGGGTACGAAATTCTATACTCATCCAAATATCACCAAATTAGACTACACAAGTTTTTTACTCCACTGATAAAATTACATGTTTTAGACTTAAAATTCATCTAATGAATCATAATAAAGTATACAATATATGTAAATAAATACACCACCAATTAAAGGTATATTTTTACCTTAGCCATAATAATAATTTTCAATATGATGAAATTTTCAATAGAATAAAATAATAATTATAACACATCCTAATTCCACCAACTTTTAATATTATCCATTGTAATGGTTTCCACTTTCATGCCTCTATTTAACCACATGAACAAATTTAATCTCAGCTCTCAACTATATCAAATCATTAAGTAGTAAACCCTATTCAACCACCAAACACTAGGAAGTACTATAAATTGATATATTATCACAAACATTTAGTATAATATAATAATAAAGATAAAATTATATTTCTAGTAAACATAATTATGATTTTGTTTTAAGACAAAAAGATCACTAAATCTAATAGGGTCTTAATTGGAAAATCCACACAAAAATAAACCATACCCATAACCCAATATACACCATGGTAACCCTTATGATTATGCACTTGGGGAAATATTCAATCAATATAAATCTCAACCATTTAATTTTACCAATAAAACATAATGTCAAAAAAAACTAAAGACAAACTAATACCAAAGACTTAAATTCCTCACTGACTTAAACCCCTAGTGGAGGAAGATCTCAAATGCTCCCAAACTCAACCAAACATGGATAAAAATGATGAGCTCCCAAAATAGCTTTGGATCATCAAGGATCTACATAAACAACTCTTAATATTCATGGCATCCTATTGTATCAAGAAAATAATTTAAAAATTGATACCCTATATTAATATTTTGGGTCTATTTAAGGTGTTTAAGTCAAAGTCTATGGTTTGAGGTACATTTTCATGAAATTTCCTCTTCCTTTATCAAAAATTTTATTATTAAAGTATTATATGTCATATTATGTTATTTTAAAAAATAACATTTTGTACCCATATTTTATATTAAAATTGGCTATTATTTTCATATGCTCGTAGTCAAAGAGAAACATTAGATAAGACATGATCATATACCTAAAATTGAAGGAATCATAAAAAAAATTTATAAATATATGGAGACATGATATGTGTAGGATTTTCTATTACATATCCAACTTTAAAAATGGGGTTAAAGTCAAAAGAAAAGATAATATCTCATCATCATCATAATATCATCATCATCATCATCATCATCATCATCATCATCATCATCATCCTCATCGTCATCATCATCATCATCATCATCATCATCATCATCATCATCATCATCATCATCATTCATCGTTGTTGTTGTTGTTGTTGTTGTTGTTGTTGTTGTTTTTGTTTTTGTTTTTGTTATTGTTATTGTTATTGTTATTGTTGTTGTTGTTGTTGTTATTATTATTATTATTATTATTATTATTATTATTATTATTATTATTATTATTATTATTATTATTATTATTATTATTATTATTATTTTCAAAATGTGGAATATAATCATAAAAGCATGACACATCAATTCAAATGAATATTTTCATTCTTCTAGGAAAAAAATTATGCATAAATGTTTTTTAAATTTGCACTGTACCAAAATTAAAAATTAAAAATGAAATAGTTTCATATAGGGTGTCACTTGTGCATTTATAATCCATTATTAAAATGTGAAAACTATGTTACATCAAGGAGGAATGTTTCATAGTGATATATCCCACATTGGGGAGATAAGAAAATTATTTTTCTTTTATAAACATAATAACTCACTATATTGAGT
>JARHVA010003291.1:147500-207500 GCA_037957365.1 Torreya grandis
GACTAAGTTCATTATTTAGCATCTTTCATTCTCAAATTCACTACTAGGTCAACTAGGTCAACCTCATTGATTGAAACTTTTGGAAGGGCTTAGGGTTAAATATGACAATATATATAAGTTCATTTTTCCATTATTTAGAGAAGAGGAGAAGAAGTAATATTTATTGCAAATTTGCTTATCCACCATTCTACTTGAGGAGTAAGCTTAGGGTTTCATAATTTATTTGGAGATATGGGTATTTTCTTAAGAAGTATTTTGGATGCATTGATAGGTTGTGTAGCCTAGAGCTGATTTATCCTTGTCATCTTTACATACCCAAACAACCTCTTGCAAAGTACTTTGGCCAAGGGAGAGATTGTGGCTCAATGGATTCATCTTCAAAGGTAAGTAATCCTAACTTTTTCCCTCCTTTGTAAGACTAGATAGATATGAATTTTTACTTGTATTCCATGTATTAGGATTATGTATACATTTATGTGAGTATATGTCTCTTATGCATATTTACTTTTATTATATCCAACCCCCACTTTGTGATACAAGATTTGGTGAGCACTAAATTAGATTTTACCTTACTTGTTATTAGTTTAGTGATATATATGTAAACATAGGACTCTATTAGGGCTATTACATGATTGTGCTTAATTGGAGGTTTTACCTTCTCTAAGTTAAGATCAATTTATAGACATTATGCATTTTTGATTGCATACATTTTGGTGAACCCAACATGAATCTAACCCTTACAAGATTTATCTCATGTTTCTCATTATTTTATCATTTTATTTCTCTATTTTTATGATACTGGGTTGATAATGTCAGTATAATTCTAACTTTTTTACATAGGTTTAGCTCACAGTCACATCAATATGACTGTACTCTATTTGTGGAAGTTTTTCATCAAGTATAGGCTACTAGGTCAACCCTATCAACACACACACGTTCATAATTATAGATCAAGATACTAGGTCAAACCTATCGACATAGTACATTTCCAAACTTCTAGAAAACATAGTAGGTTGACCCTATGGACATAATACTTTTTAGAGGTTTTAGCAAATAGGGAATTATATAACTAGGTTGACCTAGTCAATCTAGTTCATAGAATTTGGAAGTATAAATTAAGGTACTTCAATAGGAATCTCATTTTCCTCTACATCCTCCAACCCACCAAGGTTCCTTTCTCTCCTTATATTGCATTTCTATTATTCATTATAGTTATATTTTTCACAATTTGTAGTCTTTAAAATTACCCCTATACAACAAACTAGGTCAACCCTATCGATGTAGTTTTATATTATATCTTTTGTCTAGAAAACTAGGTTGACACTGTTGAGGTAGTTATTTTTCAGACCCTTGCTTTAGTAGTAAGTAGTGACACTATTAAATCTATTTTGTAATCTCTAAATACACTATCCTTTAAAATGACACTATACTATGTTTCAAAGTTTGAATTAACACTTATATGTTAGTAATTAGCTCACAGTTTCATTTCTTATTCTTCCATGCTTATAATAGATCACATAGTATAATTAGGTGTATTTTTAATATACCATTTAGTTACACTATTTTTATTTTTTATGCACATATTTCCGAATCACATAATCTTAAAATGCCTTTAAATAATTGCTTACCCAAGGCCTACATACTTGGATTTCATCACCAAGTGGGGATCTGACTTGGTTTTTTGGCCAAGTATAAATACATGGTTAATGGTATATATTGGATAAAAACTTGACACCCTTATCATTTTAGTGTGTGAAGTGAGGGGGTAGGCACCAATACCAAGCTAGTACTATTTCCAACACACATCCCTTTTAGCTTAAACATCTTGAGACCATCCATAGATTTATTTTTAATTCTTTGCTTATAACCAACTCCCTATCACATTTAAAATCATATTCTAATAATCTAACAACACTCATGATGATCACTTAGTTAGCATTTACTTTCTAATTTGATTACTTGTTCTTTTCTTAATTATATGTTGTACTACAAAAACTTGAATCAACCTTATTAACTCAATTTATTACATGTTTACTTTCATTTCTTGATTTTAAAATTACTTATAATTTTTTCCCTATTTTAGTACACTATCATTCTACTCGACATAGTCTCTTATACACTATTTTCTCTCCTTGCTTACAATACTCAGTTGAGCTTATCGACATAGTAATATTTCATACTTCCTATAATATAGAACTAGGTCAACCTAATTGACTCTATATATTTTTATGCCTATTTTTATACCTAGATGATAGAACTAGGTCAACCTAGTTGACTCTTTATTTTTATTTTATTAACTTTCAAACCCTGATTTATATACTAGGCTAACCCAATCGACTCTATATAGTTTTGTATCACTTCTTATTTCTTTGATCTCACATCACTTTTGCCTTAGTCATTCCCCTTCATCATGAACCTCCTATTTAAAGACAACACTAAATTTAATTCAATGGATATGATGAGTCTTACAAAACCTCATAGGGTCTCCCATAAGTAGCTTATGGCTCCTCTATTGGATGAGAGTAATGTTCATATAACCACTTGCATAACAAATTATGGGATCCCTCATTCCTCTTCACTTAGTAATCCTCTCTTCCAACTTGAAGATCAACCTAAACTAGAGTATGCCCCTAAAATCTTCTTCTTTATCGTTGATTTTGTTCAACAATGAGTAAAGGATCCTTCTATCATTTACCATCTCATGATTTGTGGTCAAGCCAAAGATAATCATTCACCTTCTCCCACATTATCACATGAATTAGTGGATACTAGTTTCTTTGATTATCAATCTCTTCCCTCTATTTTGACTCTGTATCATACCATGGATTCTTCTCCTTTAACTTCTTATACCTCTATCCATAGTATCTCCACTAACATGGTAAGTTTTACATTTAGTGGGCCTCTCCCAAGACCCACCCTCCTCAACTCTTTTGTTAGTACATAGTTTACTATCCATGATAATCATGTTTCTAGTTCTTCCTCTTCTCATCCCTTCACTATTCCATCTTTTGCCACACAATAAAAAATTTCCACTAGTGCCTCACATTCTAACAACTCTTCTCAAGTTCCTACCAGGACAAATAGTGGTACCCAAACCACTACTTTCAATTCTAATGTTGTAAATAATGCTAACAATGTAACTCAAACCTATAAACTCTTATTACAAATTCTTAATCAAATTAATAATTTTCATGATCATAATACAAACAAATGTTGTGAATGCAAAACCACCTTATCCATCTTTAAACCCACCCTCAAAAGATGACATGGGGCATGCATAATAAAAATGTCCCTACACCTCCTCTTTAAGATTCTTATGTTAATCTTATCCCTCAACCTTCTCTTGTCAACAAGACAATTAAGCATATTCAAAATGAATCTATGACATCTCAAATTGCTAATATCAATATATGAGGTATCACCCCTACCATTTACTATAATGGATTAACTTATCGTACTCTTCATCTAAAAACATTTGGAAATATATAAAAAGACTGGGTCAAATTAAATACCTTTGCCACTACCAAGATACTACCCAAATATATCATGGGTGATGCTTTAGATTGGTATAACAAACTTAATACTCATTCTATTACTATTTTGTAATATTTAGTAAATTCTCTAGTCTAAGAGTTCTAAAATTATGATTTTCTTGAGAATACCTTAGCTCATTTTATCAATCATAACCAACTTAAAAATGAAACTACCCAAGATTTTGTTAAAAGGTGGAAAAATTTATCCAACAAGTGTGAACATAGCATGGTTGATAATACCCTTTTCCATCTCTTTAACAATGCTCTTTTTCCTAAGTTACAATATCTGGTCTTCACCTCTCTTCACATGCTTTAGAGGAGGCCATTAACCAATCCAAACATCAAGATTTCCTTATACATCAATTTGATCCACCCCAAACTTTTAAGGGTACTCGTATCTTACTTAAGAATAAGAATCATCATGCTACCAATGATGGTGTCATATACTCTTATGATACCATTCACACTATTCAAGTTGTTGTTCCTATCCAATATTTGGAACTAGATCCCCCTTCTTAATAATTTACCAATCCTCACTTATCTTCACTAAATAGCATTAATGTTCACAAACCCTTATCCTCAACTAAATTAATAAAATGTTTACCCAAGCCACTTCCATGAGAACTTTATCCCACTCATCCTATGAAATCTTGGTATGATCCCAATAAATTTTATTGGTTTCATGCTATTTTGGGTCATTCTTATGAGACATGTAGGAAACTTCATAATTTGGATATGTATTTTCTTCTTGGTCCTAATTTTGATTATGATTCTATTATTTGGAAATGGCAACAAGCCTATGACATTTATTTCAAAGCCCATGAAACTAATACTAAATCTTAGGCTTTAAATCAAGATAATGCTCATTTGTCCATCTATAAAGACCATCTTTCAAATTGCCAGTATAACCAAGATAAGCCCACCCCTTCCACAAATAATATATATAGTCTTACTAACCCAAAACCTAAAGAGAATTTGGTTATTATAATTAATATGAAAATGGTGGTTTATTTCATTGAACCTCAACCCATATACAACCCTATATTGTCTTGTATATTTCATGTTATCCAAGATTCTTCTCCAACTCACTTAAATGAGTTGGGTCAAGATGAGCTTATAAATTTCGATTTAAAAATTCCAACTCTTCCCTTGGATAACACTTCCCATTATGTGTATTCCATTCTTCCATCTTCTTTTCCTAACACCAATCATAATAAATATTCTCTCAATACTTATTCCAACAATTCTCAAAACCAATTACAACAACTGCTTCAATTTATCAACATAATTTAAAACCTTTATCCAAAACTTATGCCTCTCATCAACATAAATTCTAATTTACTTTGGCTCCTCCTTAGAAGGACCTCCTTCAACACTGTGCACCTATTTACAATAATCATCTTATGGGTTATGATGAGTGGGATATTATCACGAAACTCACTAATCTCCCATCCCAAATTTTATTTCTTGAGCTTATGTAGACCTCTATAAATAATCAAAACCATAATATATAAATTTTGTTCAGAATGAGCATCCCTCATTCTCCTCTAGTAGGACATGAATCACCATTAACTAGATCTGAAGATAACATATTACAACAATATGAAGAGATGTCCATCCATGCTAAGAAATAATGGACACTTATCTTTCCCTTAAGTTTCCCATCACTTCCATGATACTCGATGAGATTATACTTCATGGAAATAATCCTCATCTATTCATCAGTGTCTAAATTGGAAATATCCAAGTCAAGCATGCCTTGATTAATGAGGATTGTATCACTTGTGTTTCCTCTCTTAATTTTATCAAAACCTTTGGATATTTTAAATGCAATCTTAAATCCACATCAAAAACATGTTAAGGATATTATTGAAGGAAAATTCCTCTTTTAGGTTTTGTGTGGCTTCCCATTACCATCCAACCTATCACCGTTCATGTGAAGGTGATGATATTTAACTTTCCTCTATCTTAAAACATTATGTTTGGTAAGTCATGGAGTCAACATATGTGAGTAGTTTTCTTCCTACTAATGTGTTAAATTCACTCAAAATTGATATATCTATAAGATTCAAGGTGACACTAACCCTTGGAATTTCAAACAATTCAAAGACCATGGTGTCTTCAAGATTCTTACTCTTGAACCTTTGTCCAGTGTTCCATTTCATGAGTCTTAATAATTTAACTTTCCCAAAAATTCCACTCGAGCTTAGAATGATCATCCCAAAATCATTGGTAATTTTATCCCTAACCTCTTAGAATCTAAGGAAAATGATCCTGATGGAATCAATCTAAATATTAAAACTTCTTATCTATCACCTCATCTCATCTCTCAACTTCTTACTTCTTTATACCCTCATTCTCAAAAACTACCTTATGATGACATCCTTATTATCTTGATTAAGACTCAACATTCCATTCATCACTCCTCATTAGATGACAATGTCATCCCTGCCTACATAATTAATATTCATACAACTGATTATCATGATGATTTTACCTTAGATGATCCATTATAGGTAGTCTTATTCAAGCCCATGATGCTGAGATTATCCATTATCATTTCTCTTTACTTTAGTCTTTTAGTGCTTATTATTGTATTCCATCATATATAGTTCCTAATTTTATCATTTTCCCTCAATATCATAGGGTGGATATGGTGAAAACACCTCTAGTTTATAAATAACCTCATAAAATTATGCTTATGTATCATGTTATGATTGGGCCCTATCACTTTTCTAGGTACCAGTACCCATTTAGCCTACTTATCCTTGAGATGCATGCAAATATCCTTCAACCTTATGTAGACCATGCCCCTCCCTAAGTAGAGCCTACTTTATATCCCATTCCTAATCCCACTTTAGCTAAGTCTATACCTACTTCTAATCCCATTATTACTTCCATCAAGCCTAGTCTAGTCCCTTCACCACCAGCAAATTTTCTTGATGATGGTTTGTTTCCTTTACCATAGATGGCTACATTTCCCACCAAATATGTTAATTATCCATTGAAATATTATTATTATTTTATTACACCTCCTCCTATGAGTACCTCTACTATGCCTACTCATAGGGCATATATGTTTCTTCCATGGTGTATATAATCATTCATTTATGTGTTGCCACAAGATACAATAATATATTGACACTTTGCATCCTTCTATCCCTCAATCCTCAAACAAGGCCATACTTCCTTTGAAGGTACTACCTAAGTATATTTTTAAGTATGGAGAGGTGTATTGTGTTTTTTACCAATGTGGCACCCATCACACTAATTATTATTTCATCATTCAGTATCACCTTATAGATCATATCTTAACTATTAATGTACCTTTTACCATTCCTAACATAGGTAATTCCAACAATAAGGATATCCCTTATTCTCACATGGTCACACCTCTAATAGTTCCATCTAATTTTATGATCCCTTATTCATATCCTATTCCTCTACCCATGAATCCTTCACCAATGGATATTCCCTCACATGTGGATCCTTCCCCACTTGTGAGTCCCTCACCTATGGATCCATCCCCATCAATGATCCCTTCATCTTCCATTTATTATACTCTCATGCATTCTTTTGAGAATCCCACACTTGATAGACGTCATTAACATGATCCATCAAGCATTCCTAACTTTTACATTGAGGAGATCAAATGTGAAGTATTTTCCTAGTTTTCATTAAAGATAGGTGAGACATTAGCTATAGTTCACATCAAACTTTATAGAGACTTATCAAATGTTCTAGATAATGTGTGTAGTAAAATATATTAGTATTTATGAACACATGCATGGTGTTATAACATTTTAATTTTGATTTGGATGTGTGCTCCAATCTTATCTTTGTCTATTTTTTATATCATTTGACATTGTGTTAAATTATTATTGATCTTGCATTATGACTTTAATTTTGCACTCTATACCACTTGTAATGTCATTTATGTTTGCCTATGGATGTATTATTTATCATTAATTTGGTTTTATTCATGATTTTATTTCTTAAAGACTCCCTTGTTATCTTTTAATTATTTTTTCCTTTCTTATCTCTCTCTATATATATAATTTTCATTATAAATTGGTTATAAAAACCTTGTTCCCTCTAGTCATTCCTTATTTATCATGTGATGAGTTAGCAAACAATTAATCTCATTATAAATTCCTTAAAATTATCCACTTTTTATCTCCTTTATTCCTTTTATTCATTTTTTTAGAAACTAAGCATATACATGGTTGAGACTTGTGATAACATGTTGGTTCATTGTTAAGCCTAAGTTTTCTAGTCAATTTTATCTTTGGTCACGTATCTTCCTTTAGCCTCAAACAAATAGCTCATTTGTGTGTATCAATCTATCTCTCATGATTAGGCATTCCAAATTTGTATGGAGGAAGAATCTTTAAAAAATATTTAAAAGCATTCAAAATCCAAATCATTTTACAAAAGGCAATGATCCAAAAGGCAAAAATATTTAGAAAATCCTAAAATTCAAATAAAAATAAAATACATGATTCAAATCACATCTCATTCTTATATAAAATCTCAAACTCCATAGTTGGCCTCATGATAGAGCTGATGTCCATTGGGGTGTGGTAGGCTAGTAGATTAAAAAAAAAAGAATAAAAAAAACTTTTAGTGCTACCTACTTTCTCACACATGTACCCAATATTAATAGTAGACTAAAAACTCTATAAGGGGTCTTGAGGAATGGGGAACACATCATGGGAAGGTAAGTCTAATTTAATTTTTTTCTACCAATATACCTTCATGAGTTGATATTAGTAGCATGTTTATTTACCTACATAGCTTTATGTCTATAATGAACATCTTTTCTTTACACATTGATGGTCACTAGTCACTTAGTATATTCTCATGTCCTTCATATGCCTCCTATCTCCTAAGGTATTCTCATAAGATGCCTAAGTTATGTTTTCTACATTACTCATATTTTCTCTTGAGAAATATTATTTTGTTCACTTATCACTCCCCTAGGGATTCCATTTATGATTTGATTGTAAGACCATGGATAAGAATTGGCCTTCCACATAAATTACCAAAATTTCACCTTCTTATCAACAACATCCCCTATTACCATATTTTCACATTTATTACACCTCATTAATGTTACCTTTGTGAATTACAGTGTAAGGCCAAGGATAGAACCTGGCCTTCCTCAAAAAAATCTGCAATAATCTAAGTCATAAAAAAATAACGTGTGTCAAATATGAGATAAGATTTTATTGATCATGAAGTTACATGTCATTGACATGATTCCCATCTTGAATTAGTATGTTTTATGATTACTTCACTACTCTTTCACTTTTATCTATGTATTTTCTGATTGCATGTAAGAATCCAACCATTTCTTGAATTTTTCATACTTTCCAAATTAAATTAATGTGTTAAATTAAAGACCATTTTGCCTCTTTTGTTTTTATTTTATACTTCCAAACATGATTTAGTATTATTTATTAAATTTCTTTCTTTCTTTTACACCATTTTTTCTTTCACATGCTTTCCACTTTATTACATTATTTTCATACTTCCCAATGTGACATAGTGTGATTTTACATGTTTTAATTTGGTGCCAATTTTTCTCTTGGTTTAAAAAACAACCCTTTTTTCCATTTTGTTTACCACCCTTTGGTTTATTATACTTAGTCCTTTTCTTGTTATTACACATTTCCTAACATGAAATAATGTGTATTACATTTTTGATTTATTATATTTTACCAAATCTTTTTTGCATGTTTCTTTTTAACCTTACATGTGTCCTACATAATCTTAGACAAGAAAGCACACCTCATATATTTCATATAGCATATACAAAAAACAACTAAATACATGTGCTAAAAATAAATATATCCAAGTATGTATAACCACTACCATAATGCAAACACATAAAATCAACATCCAACTACCAAAATTAGATATCTATATATCATATGTTTTTACAAAGTAAAAAAATATACATCATCCTAGCTTTAAGGCTAGGGTCTCTCCTATCTATCTTGTGGCCTAGCCACACTACTCATAGATGCCTCAAATTGTCCCCTCTAAATAGTAGGTTATAAATAGGTTGTCCAAGATCTTAGTCCTATTACCTATCCCTATAGATTGGCCACCTAGGCCTATACCTATGTGTTTCTATTCAAATTTTGCTTTCTACATTCAAGAAATTAAGAAACTAAGAGATATGGTCAAGGCTAGAAGATACCTGATAAAGTCATGTGCACTGAAATCAGACGTTGGAAGATTCTCCTCTTTGGTTGTGGAGGAATGACACCTGCAAAGAAAAATAGACTAAACACGAAAAAACGTGAGACAAGGAGGCAGTGGGTTGTCAAGAAAATGCCTGACCCTAGAAGTATGAAGACTTCCTAGAAGGATATCAACCCACTAAATAAAAAAAAGAAATATTTGACAGGAATGGAAATAATAGAAAGATAGAATGAAAGTAAATAAAAAGATGAAAACACAAATGCGTACCTGATATCGAGCAAACTATTCTGCATAGTCACCGATGTCGGTCTCTGTGGTGTCGGCGTCGGTCAGGGGAAGGTGCCGATGTCGGTTAAAGTGCTGGCGTCAGTTGGGGTAGCGACCGGCATCGATTGGGGCAAGTTCTGGATATAGTCTGGGTGAGTTGTAGAAGGTCTGGTAGAGTTGGGATAGGGTTTGGTCAGGGTCGGGACAGGGTTTGGTAGAGTCGGGACAGAGTCTGGACAGGGTCTAGTCAAGGTAAGGTCGAGTTTGGACAGGGTCTGGGGGTTTTGGTTGAGTCTGGATAGATTTATAGATTGGGATAGTGGGCAGAGATGTAAAGAAGGGACTCAGGGCTCGGGTCTATGGTCTAAAGATCCAGGGTGATAGAAATAACAAATAAATAATAACTAGAAAGAAATAAAAACAAATAGAGGAAATACTTACCTATTAGAAGACATGATAAAAGCCATGGTTGTAGTCATCGATGCACTACCAAAAGTTGATCAAAGCCAATGCAGATTAGTTGAATGCCAGAGTTGGTTGATCACCAAAATTGATTGCAAGAGTTTGTTGATGAATCATACCCAGTTGATCGAATGAAGAGGTTACAGATGAAGGCCAGGAATGGTTTGATAACTGATCAGAAAACTGATTGGAAACTGAATGGGTAACGGATAATGGAATAACGGTTCTTGTAGTCGGATTGAGAACACAGTGCTAAGGAGAATTGACGTTGGCAGGACCGCCGATGTCGGCCGATAAGTGATCGACGTTGGCGACGTCAGTCGGGTGGAGACCGTGGTTGGCAGATGTAAAATGGGGGCAGAGACTAACTTTAGTCTTTTGCTCATTTTGACAAGCTGCTAGGGTCAAGGCTAATGAGAAAAATGGTCGACAGGGGTTAAATAGGCGAAGAAGAATAAAACGGGGGATGATCAGGGGAGTCAACATGATTTCGATGTCTACATTTACCCCTTTTTGTCTTGTTGGTTGTTCTGGATGAACTACAAGACAAAAATAGGAGTGATTGCCCCAGGTGTGGATAAGGTTAATTTCATCTTGTTGGTTGTTCAAATGAACTACAAGACAAAAATAGGTAGCGGATTGCCCCGATTATGGATAAGGTATTCCCCCTCAAAGCAGGAGTCGAGGGAAGGGAACCGAGAATCGGGTGCTGATTTGACAAAGAGTGGATGAAAAAGGGGTGAGGGTAAATGCTGCAAAAGTTGTGATTGTGTGCATACCACTATACAAGATGGTTAGGTCAAAGTGTCACAGGTCAAGGGTCGAGGAGTGCCAAAATTGAAATAACCAGGCCCCAGCATTTAGTCGTCTACTGATCAGGTTATTCAATTGAAGCTGAAGCTCTAATGGGTCGTTGCATTTTAGGTATCCCAGGCTCAGGAAGTGCTCCTAGAAACATGAAAAGGTCACAAGTAGTGCGGATCAACCGGTTTGCAATCCTATACTTGTGAGGGTCCAAAAATAAGGTCTGCAAACAATTCTGCTAACCAGTCATGAGGTAGCATACATGCAAAAACAACCAAGGCAACATTATCTTGGAAATAGTCAAGGTCGGAGGAGATAGGCATGATCTCCAATGGTCATTGGTCTTGGGGGAAGAATGGATGAAAGGATGTGGCCGAGCTAACCCCAGAAGACCCCATGTCAACTAAGTGCTGCCTACATAGCCCCTGTGGAAGGGCCTCAGGCCAATGTAGTTCTCCCTAGAAGGGAGGAAGGGTCAAAGGGATGGAATTAGTCTTGGTCGAGGGCAAGGTCATGGTCAAAAGGAGGAAAGAAGGTTTGTCCATCAGAGAGATGAACAAATGAGGGTGGTCGAGCTAACCCCAGAAGACAGTCGTGTCATCTGAGTGCTGCCTACATAGCCCCGGTGATAGGGCCTCAGACCAATGTAGTTCAGACAAAGGGTCCGAGTAGTAGATAGGAGGTTAAAATGGTTGATAGATTGGTCTTGGTCATGATGAAATGATGAGGGGAAGAAGATGTTGCAGCCTTTTCCATATTGTGTGATGGTATATTCTGCAACATTGGTTGAGGGGTCTTTCATCTCTAGCAATATTCCATATTCATGATGGATGTATGCTAAAAATGAATTTAGGTCTATTTATGCTTCAGCACGTATTGGTTTATGCTTAACATAAATTGTGTTTGGTCGATAGTTTCCATGTGTATTGGTGTCCATAGAAACTAGGGTGAATAGGCTATGGGAGTGGTCTGAAAAGAGAGTTAAGTTGAGTTGATTGACAAGTGATGAAGGTGAATGTGACCAAAGTGCAGAAGAAGTGAAAAGCATATTGCTCTTTCATTGACAAGGACCAAAAAGATAGTATAGATAGGGGTTAGTAGAATCAAGAGCCCCATTCATGCATGACATCGTTGACCATAGTTATGTTAGAGCGGTAATCGAATCACTTTGACATTAAAGTGAGCTCGAAGTCCCTTGAGCAGGTGATAAGAGGAGGAAAAAGGGTAACCCTTTTTAAGAGCAGAGATAACTTTGCCCCTTTTTATAGGAGACCCTGAGACAACTACAAGTCAAGTCCATGACTCTTTTTTTTTTTTTTTTTTTGAGGTGCAGACTGATCAATGCGGGAAGCCTGCATAGAGATGTCATTTGATTGGTGGTCAGTTGTGAAGCTGATCAATGTGGGAAGCTTCAAAAATAGTGTTGTTTATTGCCAGATTAGTCATTGCCATCCTTCGAGGGAGTGGTCTAGATTTTTGTTTAATATAAGGGCTTTTGAATAGCTATCCTTTGAGGGAGCAGTCTATTAATTATAGCAATGATAGTACAGCTATCCTTCGAGGGAGCAGTCTGCCTTTTGATTTGATATTGATATAGTGACCATGGATATTGTGACATCTTGATTTCTTTTTATAGAAATGTGAGTCATGGACAAGATTATAGAAGGTCAAGGGCTCCCTTTCATTAGGACAAAGCATCCATACATCATAAAAGGGTTATAGGAATTATTAAGAGGAATAGGGTTGAAAGGAATTAGGACTAAGAGGACAGGGATTGCTCAAGGGATGAGCTCAAGTTAAGTGTCAAGTGGATGAGTACTCGACTAGCAGTAGAATGATCATAGATGTAACGCATTAAGAGGCTCAAGTTCTGGTCGTCCATCAAGAGAAGACAGACAATAAGTCCCTGATCCATACTTGTGTGTGATAATAAAAGGTTCGAGCCAATTAGGAGCAAACTTGCCTCATTTACTTTGCTCCATATTGGTCACGTATTGATTCTCTTTGAGGACAAGGTCTCTGATGTTGAAATCTCATTCTCACAGATTTTTGTCATAGGCGCGCTTGATGCGATGTTGATAGACATGGAGATGATTAAGGGCAGCTAGATGGCATTCATCAAGTAACTCAAGTTGAGCTAAGCGATCTTGATGAAAGTCATCGTTGGAAAGGATATCATGTAGAGAAATGTGGAGAGATAGGATCTGTACTTCGAGAGGTAGGACAGCCTCTATTTCATACATGAGAGAAAAAGGGGTAGCACCCGTAGAGGTTCGGATGCTAGTGCAGTAGGCCCACAAAGCGAAGGGAATGTGAATGTGCCAATCCCTGCCTGTGTCACTAACTACCTTCATGAGAATTTTAGTGATAATTTTGTTGGAAGCCTTGGCCTGCCCATTTTCTTGTGGGTAGTAAGGCGAAGGGAAACTGAGTTTGATGCCGAATGAGTCGCATAGCATTTGGACAGTCTTGTTTTTGAAGGACTTGCCATTATCAGTAATGATTTTATGAGGGACACCAAAATGATAGATGATATGGGTGGTGATGAAGTCGACGATCTTGTCGGCTTTTGTGGAGATGAGAGGAATGTCTTCCACCCACTTGGTGAAATATTCAGTGGCTGTGATGATGGATTGATGACGAAGAGATGAGTGAGGGTTAATCTCACCGATGAGATCTAAACCCCACTGAGAAAAAGGCTAGAAATCCTGAGTGATTTGTAAGGCGTGACTAGGAAGATGAAGCAAGTTAGAGTGCTGCTGACACTTGATGCAACGCCGAACATAATCGCTACAGTCTTGATGAAGGGTAGGCCAATAATAGCCCAGACAAAGGATGCTCTTGGCAACTAAATTCCCACTGAAATGTCTGACACAAATCCTATCATGGACTTGCTGAATGGCTTGAGATGCTTTAGTGGAGGTGAGACAACGAAGAAGGAGGCTGTCGAAGCCTCGCTTATAGAGAAGACCCCCTAGCATGGTATAGCGAGCGGTATGCTTGATAAAAGCTCATCGTGCATTACTAGAGAGGTTGGGAGGAATGACAGAGAAAGATAAGAAGTCTACAAGTTGCTTATACCAAGCATCTCGTGGGCTAGGGTCTATAGTGTTGACATGATGAATGTGAGAAGAGATATATGAAGGCAATGACACATGACGCAC
Organism: Torreya grandis; assembly: GCA_037957365.1. Taxonomy (NCBI): domain Eukaryota; kingdom Viridiplantae; phylum Streptophyta; class Pinopsida; order Cupressales; family Taxaceae; genus Torreya; species Torreya grandis. Next base: position 161,944 of record JARHVA010003291.1, read on the forward strand.
CGTGACAAAAAGTCTGGATGCAGATGAGGAAGATGGGATATGTGAAGCGAGAGAAGCCATGGTGTCAGCAAACGTATTCATGGATCGAGGAACTGTCTATAGGAGGAAATGGTTCGAAAGATGTAAGGAGAATGTCAGCACAGTTTTTATACCTTTGCAAAATTTCATTTTTACAGAGGTATGAAACGTTGACCTGATTGACGACGAGCTGCGAGTCACCAAAGATGTTGATGGACTTGATGTTGAGAGAGAGGGCTATCTGAAGTCCCAAAATTAAGGCCTCGTATTCGGCCATATTATTGGTACATCCAAAGTCAAGTTTAAAAGATAGAGGCATGGGCTCCCCTTCGAGTGGGATGAGAATGACCCCAGCACCCCCACCTAGTTGACATTTGGAGCCGTCAAAGAACATAGTCATCTGATAGGTGGTGCCATCAGAGGAAAGCGTAGCGATAGACTCATCAGGGAACTCACACTGTGAAGGTTGATTGTTAGGAAGAGGGTAATATGCTAGTTGATCAGCGATGGTTTGCCCCTTGATAGATTTTTGCTAGATGAATTCGAGGTCGAACTCAACAAGCAGCATGAGCCACCAAGCCATACGTTGATTTTGATATGGCTTGGAGTGCATATACTTGAGAGGGTCAGTGTGGGTGATGACAAAGGTTTTATGATTAAGAAAATAGTGGCGAAGCGTAGTAGCATCAAAGACTAACGCCAAATAAAGTTTCTCGATATGGGTATATCGAGTTTCATAGTTGACCAGTGTTCGGCTAATATAATAGACTGCTTGCTCACGGTGATGCTCATCTCGGTGCGCGATCATGGCACCTAACGAATGATGAGTGGCTGAGATATAAAGGTAGAAGGGTTGGTCATCTTTAGGTGGAATGAGGACTGGTGGAGAGACCAGATAGCATTTTAGGGCTTTAAAAGCCTCTTGATAGTCCTTATCCCATGTAAAGGAGACATCCTTCTTAAAGAAATGATGAAAAGGTTGGCAGCGGTCAAAAAGCTGTGAGATGAAACGATGAATGGACTGGAGCTTGCCTTGCAAACTGTGAAGCTGCTTGAGATTGGTCAGGGGCGGCATTTCGAGGATAGCACAAATCTTGGCAGGATCTATCTTGATGCCACGGAAGGAAATGATGAAGCTGAGAAGCTTGCCAGAGAGGACCCCAAAGACACATTTCTTGAGGTAAAGATGAACATTGTACTAAAGAAGATGAGAGAAGATGATCTTGAGAATGGTTAGATGGTCACGGCGAAGCTTGGACTTGCCGAGCAGGTCATCCACATAGTCCTCCATGATTTTGTGAAGGAGATCATGGAAAATGTAGGTCATGGCATGCTGATAAGTGGCACCTATGTTTTTCAAGATGAAAGGCATGACTCGATAGCATAAAGTCCCCCATGGGGTAATGAAAGTGGTCTTGTGCTGATCTTCTAGAGCAATCAGGATTTGATTGTATCCTGAAAACCCATCCATAAGAGATAGCATCTCATGGCTGGCTGTAAGATCAATAAGTTGGTTAATGTTAGGAAGAGGAAAGTCATCTTTAGGACATGCTAGGTTAAGGTCGTGATAGTCTATGTAGATCTGGATCCCCCCAGTTGCCTTGGTGACTGGGACGATGTTAGAGACCCACTGTGGATAATCGATGGGCTGGATGAAGGAGACAGAAAGGAGGCACTGAGGCTCCTATTTGACAAGGAGGGCAATGCGAGGATGCATCTTTTGAAGCTTTTTCCTGACAGGCTTAGCCTCTAGTTTGGTGACAATGTTATGGGTAACGATGGTGGGGTCGATGCCAGGCATATCACTGTAAGTCCAAGCAAAGGCCTTACTATGGTCAGAGAGGAACTGGGTATAGTCAAGCTGCTCCTGAGCGTCTAAATATTGTCCAATCTTTAAGACATAAGAAACATTAGAGGAAGGAAGGTTGATGTCAATGGTTGATTCATTTAACATAACCTGGGTCTCAGAAGGGAGGGAGTGCTGGCTGAAAGAATCATCAGCATCCATGTAAGAAAGAATGGCATCGTCGTCAACGTAGTGGACAGTGTGAATGGTTGCCGACTCATCTTCGATCATGCTAGGAAAAATGAGAGGGAGAGACTTGGACACACCATTGAGCTGATAAGTCAAGGGTTACAAGCGGATGGTGTTTATGCAAAAAAAAAACTAGGAGGAATGGAAATCACCGACTCTATAGGTGAAGGGGGTCGAACAGGTGAGTGTGGAGGAGATTGGTCAATTATTGGTTCAGGACAAAGGTCTACAGGGTCTTGAGTGGGATCGTGATATCCCAAGCCATACTGTTTCTTGGCATCGTCATCATTGAGAGGTTGGATAGGCTGATGGGAGCCCTACTCATAGCGTCCGAAACCAAAACCCTTCCATGCACACCTGTAAAGGTAAGTGTGTGCAAAGGCGGGGTTGCCAAGAAATGAGAAGTCTGATGTTAAAGGTTAAGGTGAAGAAAGAGGATTACCGTCAGTAGGAGCTTGATTGAGCCCCCCATAGACGAGGTTGGTTTGGAGGTGAGGAGGACCATAAGGTATGATCATCCCTATCTGATGGTTGTAACTGGGGCTGTGATGAAGGCATCCATACTCTTGTGGAGTTTGGAACATGTCTAAAGTTAGCAAGCGATACTCTCCCAATGAAAGTCTTTGGAAGACGTCTTCCATAGGGTCTGTGGTTGTCACTTGAAGGGGAGGTGTAAGGGCGACCTCTTGTTGCGAACTGGTCAAAGCTTCCGCAGATGGATGCGGTGCTGGGATTGATGGATTGATAGGAATGAGGACATCATTTGGACGGTAGGTGGTGTTGAAAGTTTTAAAGGGCGAAGGGTCAGTGGGAATGGTGTGGACTTGCCCATCATGCTCAAATTTCACACAACGGTGCAAGGTGGAGGGGACACAGGCCATGGCACAGATCCAGGGTCAGCCCAGCAAGATGTTGTATTGAAACACTCCTTTGATGATGTAGAAGAGCTCTGAGACTATGCGTGGACCAACATGAATATGAAGGATGACTGTGCCAATGGTCGTGGTAGTAGTGTCATTAAAAGAGTGCAAGATTGCGTCAGTTTTGGAGACGCAATTCTTGGGAAGAGCCAACTGATCAAAGGCATGGGTGGAGATGATGTTGATGCTGGCAACTCTATCGATCATAACATGTGTCTGATCAATATAGGCAGTGATAAAGAGGGCGGCATCCTGATCTTCCGTGTTGGATGTGGGAATCTCAGAATCGTTGAATGTGATGGAGGCAATAGGGGCTAAGGAGTGGATACGGGCAGCAAGTGGCTGGGGATCCTTGGGTTGGACCTTCGCTGCCTGTAGGGCTTGGATGAGGGCCTGACGATGCTGGGGCGAGGTTTGGATGAGGTCATAGAGGGACATCTTCACAGGCGTCTGGTGAAGCTGTTTCAACATGGAGTCGTGGATTGGTCCGAAAGAAGAAGAAGAAGAGGAGGGTTGAGGTGTGCCAAGGATAGAAATTTTAGGCTTAGGCAGTTGAGGTGGATTGACAAAAGGGTAGGTCCAAGGAATGGTGGCTTTTTCTTTCGCCTTGTCCTTTTGTGACCTAGTGGTGATGTGGATGGCATTGATTTCAAAGATGGGAGGTGAAGGTGATAAAGGGGTTGTAACCGGTTGATGAGATGTGGATGGGTTTGACGAGGTTGAAGGGTTATGAGAAGGAGTCAGGGGTTGGTCGAAAGTGTCCTCAAAAAGAAGAGTGTCTTTCTCCAGATATTGGTGAATGACAGCCTTGAGGGCATAGCAAGTCTCAGTGTCGTGTCCTGGCGTACGATGATATAAACAAATCTTCATGTCGTCGAACCAGGAGGGTTTAGACCTGAGAGGTTGGAAGGGCTTGACGGGTGGAAGAGTTATGCTGGAAGTTTGCAAAATTCATTGCAAGATCAAAGAGTATGAGCCCACTAAAGGGTCCGTGCTCATCGATGTATGCAATGCCGATGACTTTTGCTTGGGTGATGTTGGAGGAGGCTTTTGTACAACCTTCTGGGTTGATGGTGCGGTGACAGGTAGAGATGGTACATTCTTCATAAGAGGTACCACCCTTTTGGGAGAGGGTAGGCTAGCAGTAGGCAAAGGAAGCAAAGGAGGCAACTGGTTTTGATTAGAGGTTGAAGTGGGAAGGACTCTAGTTAGGGTTGAAGGATGGGGGCCCAAAATGGAGGGCAATGGTGATAGAAGAGGAGGTGTTCACCTCTGTGGTTTGGCAGTCTTTTGTGATTTGGGTTGAAGACTACTATTGGTTGAAGTCTGGTTTAAGTCCACCTTCACTTGTGGATGAGTGAGGTTGGAGATGGGGTGAACGCCAAGTGACTTGATAGGTTTAGGTGGAGTAGATGAGGGTTTTGGTTTTGATGAGGTTGATGGAGATGTAGACGGTCTAGAGGTGGAAATCTGATTTTTGTTGATAGTCTTGGGAGGTTCTGCCATGGGAGGATTAGCAGCATGAGATGAGAGGTCATGGGCTTGTTGAAGAGCTGTGAGATGGTCCCACAATCCCTGATGCTCCACTTTCCTAGAAGGGAGAAGTTTGAGTCTCTCCACTAGTTAGGAAAATGGCTGAGAAGATGTGGGATGAGGTTTGGGTTCTTGAGAAGACGTCGACGGTTGTGGGACTGAAGGTATGGTAGTTTCAGCCCCAAAGCATGGTGAAGTTGTGACAGGTTCATCCTTGGTTGGAGATGAAGGAGAGATAAGTTCTTCCCTGGGTGGAGAAGAAACTGGAGAATGAAGCTCCTCAAGTGGGTAAAGGGTAGGGATGATAGTGCCCTCCACTTGTGGTTGAAGAGTAGGAAAGGTTGGGTCCTCCATGGGCAGTAAGAAGGAAGATGGTGAAACCGGCGGTGCTGGTAAGGTCGAGGCATCCTCCAAGATGAGAGAAGTTGATGGAGAACTAACTGGAGAAAGAGGTTTGTCCACATGTGATGGACTGATGGATGAACTCACCTCTTGAGGTTGGTTAGAAATGAAGGGTGAGACCGTATTGACTGTTTGAATATTATGTTCGTGAGAGTTGTCAATCAAGGTCTGGACATTATTTTGGGTTGGTGGATGATTGGGGAATGGTTGTTTGAAGATATCGATACCCTGATTAAGAGGGGCATTGGGATTGTCAAGGATGAGGTCACCCTTTTCCAGCATGTCTTGGATTATGTTTTTAAGGGTTTTATAGTTGCCCGTGTCATGACCTTTAACACAGTGGTAGTGGTAGAAGTCATTTTCCCTATACCATGCAGGGATGGTGCGTGAGGGATCAAATTGTGGTGGTGGTCAGATTTGGGGGAGATTGAGGGCCCCTTGTTTGATGAGTTTTTCCAACACAGACGTGTATGATTCTCCAAGTGGAGTAAACTGTCGCTGTATGTATCTCTGCTGAAATTGGCGAGTGGCACTCATAGATGTGGATGGTTCAGGTTGATTAGTTGAAGGAAAAGAGGAAGAAGATATAATAACCACAACGTTTGTTGAAGCTTTAGATTTAGGATTGGATAAGGAAGGCTTAGAAGAGGGGTCGTTGTTTTTGGAGTTGGAATTCTTGCTTTGCAACTTGACTTTATTCTCCTCGACGGCACATAACTCAATTTTACGAGCCATCGTGAAGGCTTCGTCAAAAGTGCGGAAGGTCTGAACCCTCAAGGTAGAAGAAATATGTCTAGCGCAGGCTTGAGAGAAAAGTTCAATAAGCTCAGGCTGGGGTAAGGAGAATGAGAGTTGATTGATAAGGCCCTTCCACTGAGTGACAAAATCAGCAATGGATTCATCCTCGAACTGGTGGATAGAATAGAGGTCTGTGATGGAGACCTTCTTGGTGATATTGATAGAGAAATGATCGAGGAAGAGCTGGGCCAGCTGAGTGAACATGAAGAGGGAATGGTTGGCAAGGGAGCTATACCAGTCAAGTGCAACACCTGAGAGAGACATGGGAAACATGTGTAAAAGCAACGCATCATCATGGGCAATAAGGTACCAGGCATGTCTGAATGCCCGTAAATGTTGTTGTGGGTCTTCCTTGCTTTGGAAATGAGAAAACTTAGGAAGTTCCCACTGGCTGGGATATGGTCTAATGGGGATAGAAGGATGGATGGGCTCGTTGCAAATTTGTTCATACGAGAGAGTGTTACGTGAGCCAGAAACAGAGGTCTCTAGGTTGGACATTTTATCCATCAGCATTTTGATGATATCTACTGACGGATTGGCAGGTGGAGCACCTCCTATATTGTAAGGCACTTGAAAGAGGCTGGAAGAGGTATACGACGTAGTCGGTTGTACCAGTAAGGGCGCAACGTATGAATGACTAGTCACAGGGATAGAAGAGGTGACTAAGGATGGTTGGGTAAAAGGCATGGCTAGGTTTGATGTTGTCATGGGAGGTTGGTTAGAAGTAACATGGGTCAACGAATAGGTAGCCACCCTAGTGTTGATAGGAGCAAGGGTAGGTGGAATAGAGATGACCAGATTTTGAAAGGGGGTAGAAAGTGGTTGAGTGGGCTGAGATTGATAGGGGGCTGAAACCCCAGTGGAAGTGGGTCCAACGGTGTAGGGAGAGGCCACACTTGGATGGTTGGTAAAAGGTTGGTCATTTGTTGAGGCAACAGCTTAGGTGTCTAAGGGTTGAACTACGGATGCCGTTGATACGGCCGCAGTCTTGAGAAAAGAGGTCAGCATTCCGTAAATTGGATTGCCCAAGGGGTCTCACATTCAGCTATTCGCGAGATAGTGTTGCAAGGATTTTATATTGAGGTCCAAGAATCATGTGAAATCTTGGTCCCCTTCTGGGATAATAGGTGTTTGGGTCAGAGATGGTCTGGTAGGAGTTCTTTCAGTTTCTGAGTTGAACTCCATTATAGGGCTGGTTATAGGCAGGGTAGACGGAAGAGGATGATGCCTCGCGTGATCGACTAGAGCTTTGGCTTGGCTACAAGTTAGAACCATTCAAGGCAAGGAATAACATCCTCACAAGCTCAAACAAGTAGATAATAACTAAAAAGAGATGAAGACACAAGCAGATCCTAAAACCCTAGAAGTAGATTATTAGGATTATAGTGGCTTATGCCTTAGAATGTGTGTAGAGTAAGATTGGTTTTTGAGTCAGGTCCTAGAAGAAGCAGTCTATGGATGGTTTCAAGTTTTGTTATGGTGCTCAAGAAGTCTGTGTTAGGTTTCGTACAAGGCCTGGTGCTAAGGAGCAAGCTCCCCTCACTTCATGATTCCAGTGGTTAGCTGGTTTCGCTTAGCCAAAATATACTTCCCCTAGAGATTAGGCTCCGCCAGAGAACGGAGTGGGCTTTCTCCTTGGTGATGAAATCCAAGTAAGATCACTAGGATAGGTAAGGTATCCACTGGGGGATGATATCCCAGTCGGGCCTTGTCTTAGGTAAGTTAAAATGTTTGTTTTGTGCAAGTGGTTTGGTCGTGTAACATCAAGTGATCTAGATTAATTCAATATGCATTTGTTAATTACTATGTGTGGTATAAGAGATGCAGGCAAACAGAAATGAATGCAAAGTGTTTTAATGCCCAAGTCGAAATGTTTGTTCGTATGAAGGCGAATAGAGAAAGAGTCGAAGAATATGTGTTTTGACTAGTCTAGAAGTGCAAGAAAGAAAAGAAAAGTTCTTTTTAGTCTTGCTTATGATGTCGTTTAAGAAGAGACGAAAGGAGGTGAAAAGGAAGGAACCTAATGCACCTATATGAACGAAAAAAAGAAAGAACCCAAGGAAGGCCCTAGGGTCCCACCGGGAGTGCCAGAATGTTTCTATTCAAATTTCGCTTTCTACATTCAAGAAATTAAGAAACTAAGAGATATGTTCAAGGTTAGAAGATACCTGATAAATTTGTGCATGCCAAAATCAGACGTTGGAAGATTCTCCTCTTTGGCTATGGAGGAATGACACCTGCAAATAAAAATAGACTAAACACAAAAAAATGTTAGACAAGGAGGCAGTGGGTTGTCAAGCAAACGCCTGATCCCGGAAGTACGAAGACTTCCTAGAAGGATATCAACCCACTAAATAAAAAATAGAAATATTTGATAGGAATGGAAATAATAGAAATATAGAATGAAAGTAAATAAAAAGATGAAAACACAAATGCGTACCTGATATCCAGCGAACTATTCTGCACAATCACCAATGTCAGTCTCTGTGGTGCCAGCGTCGGTCAGGGGAAGGTGCTAACGTCAGATAAAGTGTCGGCGTCAGTCAGGGTAGTGACCGGCGTCAGTCGAGGCAAGTTTTGGACATAGTCTGGGCGAGTTGCAGAAGGTCTGGTAGAGTTGGGATAGGGTTTGGTCAGGGTCGGGATAAGGTTTGGTAGAGTCGGGACAGGGTCTGGACAGGGTCTAGTCAAGGTAAGGTCAAGTCTGGACAGGGTCTGTGGGTTTTGGTCGAGTCTGGACAGAGTTATAGATTGGGACAGTGGGTAGAGATGTAAAGAAGGGACTCAGGGCTCGGGTCTACGGTCTGAAGATTCAGGGTGATAGAAATAACAAACAAATAATAACCAAAAAGAAATAAAAACAAATAGAGGAAATACTTACCTATCAGAAGATGTGATAAAAGCCATGGTTGTAGTCGTCGATGTGCTGCCAGAAGTTGATTGAAGCCAATGCAAATTAGTTGAATGCCAGAGTTGGTTGATCGCCAGAATTGATTGCAAGAGTATGTTGATGAATCATACTCGGTTGATCGAATGAAGAGGTTACAGATGAAGGCTAGGAACGGTTCGATAACCGATCAGAAAACCGATTGGGAACCAAATGGGTAACGGATAACAGAATAACAGTTCCTGCATTCGGATTGAGAACACAGTGTTAAGGGGAACCAACGTCGGCAGGACCGCCGACGTCAGCTGATAAGTGACCGACGTCGGCGACGTCGGTCAGGTGGAGATCGTGGTCGGCAGATGTAAAATGGGGGCATATACTAACTTTAGTCTTTTGCTCATTTTGACAAGCTGCTAGGGTCAAGGCTAATGAGAAAAATGGTTGACAGGGTTAAATAGGCGAAGAAGAATAAAATGGGGGATGACTAGGGGAGTCCACCCGATTTCGGTGTCTACACTATGTTAATTGGGCATGTACCTATGCCACTTGGGTAATGGTAGTCATATAAGTAGCTCTCTTAAACTAGGGCTTACGAAGGTTACATTTCTCCCTCTTCCACCCTTTTTGGTGGTTGTGTCTACTCCCTACATGCCTATACTTGCCTCTTAGCCTCTCTTACTAGTCTAAACCAACTACCTAGGGAAAACATTATCATAAGATCCTCTGGTGTCATTGGGTCATAGGGAACCATAGCCTCATCAAAGATCTCATGGAGTTATCCGATCATTTAGGATCCTCATCTAGTCTCCTCCTTTATAGGGTCTTTAAAAATAAAACTAGATAGATATCATATCATAGATATATCTGATCTATCTATCTATCTATCTATCTATTTATCTATTTATCTATAGTATATCTCAAATAACTTAAGAAAATTTCAAAACCATATATTATTACATGTCTATGTGTCACCTACTACCATCTCACCATCTTCACAACCATTTATCATGATATCTCCATCAGCACATCCTTTGAGTACCTCATCTATAGATCATCACCCAAGAGCAAATCTTGGGTTCACCCTTCATGCCCATCTCAAGCTTATTTGAGTGGTACCTTTATCACCCAAATCTATCTTGGATTTCCTAATGGATCATCTAAGATGACCATTATCTATGTTTTCTCTAACTATTGATGTCTCTATTGATGGTACAACTGAGGTGGTCACCACTCCTACTCTAGTGTCAGTGGTGGTACTTATGGCACTCCTACATCTACATCCATATCCTCTCTATCTACTTCCTATCATAATCAACTAGTTTATGGACTCTCACATTGATGTTTGATCATTGGCCTCACAAATGGTGTCCCTAATCCTCCTCTCCCCCTTGGATCTCTAATATGTGTGGCTAAAAATGTGGGCACCACTATCAAAGCCACTAGGTGAGGGAGTCTCATCTATCTTGATATAATAGCCACTAGATGCAACTCTATCCACCAAATATCATGGCTTTTAATATATGTCCATGTCAATACTGGTGCCACTATTTACCATCTTGATGATACCATAACAATGTGCCCATAAGGTTTCCATATAATGTCTACTCACCTAACTATCTATAGTGCTTACACATGGGTCACAATTTATGCTACCTAATCTTACCACCACTTATGTACTTAAGGAAACCTATCATGAACCAGAGGGTGTAACCCATCTAGTTGATACATAGGGAACCTCTCATATATCTAAAAACTTAATAATATAATGTCCCCCATATACTTTTGCCCTATGGAAAACATCCCATACATGTCATGCATAATATGTACACAAATGATAGAGCCTAAATCATATAAAAACCCATGATCAAATATATTCTGGCATAAGTCTATCACATATAATGGTACCTTATCATCTGACTTGTGACAAAACACATGTGTTGTCATAAGTCCTATAATTGCCTTCTAGATATCTAGAATATAAGATGTATAAATCTCAAATAGGCTAACTCTCAGTCCAAGATATATCCTCTCTAAAATCATCACCCATATAGATAAGGCTCTCCTCTCCTCCTCTCCATTTGGTACTCTCATGACCATGGGCATACCTCCTATTAGTAGTCTAAGGATCTCATGGATGTCCTTTAGGGTGATACCCACTTGAATGGTTTTCTAATCCACCTCCCACCCAAATGTATTAGTCGATCACTCTTAGGCTCTTAGGAACATGACTATTAGATCCAAAATTAATGGGATTTGAGATAAATATATAATCCCTCTTAGACTTAATGCAATCAATATTGAATTATCCTTAGTTGATAATCAATCCAAAAGGTCTAGGAGCCATGCCACATCCTCTAAGCCCAAAAATATCAAATTCCCTAGAAATTATCAAATAAAAAAGATGTATTAGATCCTCTATGTCATTTATAATCAAAATATATTTTTTCAAAAATTTTACCAAAAATAAGCCTAATTTTATTTAATCTATCCATTTTTAATAAATTCAACCTATTTATAGCCTATTCAACCATTCTAGTACTCATTTGGCCATTCTAGGCCTTTATAATACTCTTTTGACCTATTTCACAGATTTCCATACTATTTTGGTCACTTAGTCAAACACTAAGTTGGCCAAAATTTCATCATTTTAACCTGGTTGACTTAACAAACTAAGTCAACCCTTTACTTTTCCCCCGTAGTACTAATTCATCACAGTGGATTTTTATACTAGGTCAGTAGTCATGTACTACATTGGTAGTCTAGAAAACAAACTAAGTCAACACATGCCTACTAAGTCAACACATGCCTACTAAGTCAACAATTTTGATTTAGTAAATTTTTAGTCTACTATCTGGATCAACCTAGTTGGTTCTACTTATTGACGCCTTTCATTTCCAATAATAAATTCCTTTTGATAGTTATTACTGTGACACCTTTAAACTCATTTCCATATTTAGTTTTTAATACACTTAGCAACTTTTTTGGGTTCATTTAGATTCCTAGAATTACTCTAACTTACAAATTTCTACAAAACACTTAATTTCAATAAAATATTCAAAAATAAGTTTGAGATTCTTAGTTTCCTACTTGTTCATCACTCACTACTGCCATTGGGAGTCCCTCTCATATTGGTGTGTTGCATCCTCACCATCCTAGCTTGTTTGGTCTCTCAGAGCTCTTTTTCTATCACTCACAAGTCAAAAATAACAAATTACTTCCCTTTTACCCTATTTTAACTTACTTTTCTCAATTCTTTACCTCTCAAATATTTTCCATTAGATTCCTTATTTTGTTCACATATTTATTCATACTAACCCATTTTTCAAACCATAAAATTCTTTAGAATCATGATGTCATAGAGAATCTTTTCCACTACTATATGCTTATATTCCAAAAATTTCAAAATTTCATTATTTTTTACACTAATCTCTATAGGTTTACCTAATTTTCATTAGATGCCTTCACTTATCTCACAATCTCCTTCTTTATCTATAATACTAAGGTAAGTAAAGGTATTTGTTTTCAATTCTATCCTTTCAATTATCTTATTTGTTCCATACTACATTTTACTTAGCATTAATGTTATGTGTTATCATGTTCTATTCCCAAAGCACCATCCTGTGTTCCACTCACATGACACATGATGAGATTCAAGTGGGGCATATGTATACACATACTATTTTCAAAATTTTATCAATTACTGATGCTCTTTATCTTTTAGGAACCCATCGAGTCTCAACATATTTGACTGCACACCTTTAATGGGTGCACCCAAAAAGGGGTGAATAAAGGGGTGAATAGACCATTGGTGATACAAAATATTATTATCCCTTTTCCATTTGTTAATACACACTTATCTCATGAAAAACTTATCCCTAAGCTTGTTCTTCTCTCTTACACACTCCTACAGTCATTTCCCACCTTCCATCCCTTATTTTATCACTTAAACACCTTATTGATAGTTTACATAACTATGTCAGTTGTGTCAACCCTGTATTATTTTTGATATCATCTTACATTGCCAACTTAGTTCATTATTTAGCATGTTTCATTGTCAAATTCACTACTAGGTCAATTGGGCTAACTCTGTCGACCAAAAATTTTAGAAGGGATTAGGGTTAAATATGCCTATATATAAAATATTATTTCCCCATTATTTAGAGAAGAGAATAAGAAGAGCTAGTGTACATTTTCTTATCCACCATTCTACTTAAGGAACAAAATTAGGGTTTCATACTTTCTTTAGAGATACGGATCTTGTCTTGTGTAGAGTATTTTGGATGCATTGATAGGTTGTATATCCTAGATCTAATTTATCCTTGTCATCCTTACATAGGAAAACAACCTCTTACAAAGCACCTTGGCTAAGGGAGAGATCGAGTCTTAATATATTTGTCTTCAAAGGTAAGTATTCCTAACTTTGTTCCTCCTTTGTAAGAGTAGATAGATATAAATTTATACTTCTCTTCTATGCATTAATATTATGTATATATTAATGTGATTATATGTCTCTTATGTATGTTTTATTTTATTATTTCTAACCCACACTTTATGTCACAAGCTTTGGTGAGCACTAGATTAGATTTTACTTGTTATTGTTATTATAGTGAGATATATGAAAACATAGGACTCTCTTAGGTTAATTATGTGATTGTGATTGACTTAAGGCTTTAGAACCCTCCCTAAAATTTTTTATTATGATAAGAGTTCCCCTAATTAGATTTAGTGGATCCCCAGATTGGTCATGTTCCAAATTATATAATGTGTCCACAATCAGAAGTGTATGGTATGATATATCTTCTCCTAGTTAGGATTGATTTATGGACATGATGCATTTATAATTGCATATAGATGTTACTTTTATTTTTCATTTTTCATTGTTGTTTAAAATAATTTATATACAAGAATAATACCATTATTAATATTATTAAAGTGAACTCATGCATACTAAAATAAGTAGATGTTGTTTGGAAGAACTCTTTGTGAATTATAATTACTTTCTTTCTTGAATTACAATAACTACAATTATTGATGATATAAATTACAATAATGGAATTGACTCAAATAAAATACTCTAACACTAGTTTTATGACCTTATTTTTATAATTTTATTTCAAACCTCATTCTCTTGTGGTTATAATGTTTTTTTCAACCTCATACTATTGTGGATACAAGTTATTAAACCTCATGTTATTATTTCTATAATATTTTTCTTAACCTCCTGATTTAGTTTTCCTATTCTCATGGAGAGTATCCTTTCCACCTTCCCCTTCCTTTCTATGAAACACAATAAAAATTGAGTGATAGAAAATAAAATCCTAATATTGTATTCCCATACTTGTTTCTCTCAAGTGGACCTTTTGTGCCATGATCACCATTTATGTGTCATACTCATTCATTAAATTGGATTTCATTCCCCACATTATATATCAATAAATGGAAATGTCCTTTGAATATAAAAAACTAAATACTACCCCACACCCACACATTAAATTAAATTCAACATGTTCTTATTTATAGTAAATTTAAATAATCAATCCAAGAATAAAATAAAGTTTCATTACCACTATCTGCTTGTGATGGTGATGAAAGACCATGCAATATTTATTTACTTTTTTAATCTTTGTTTTTTTAGTCTCTCACTCATTTCATGTTTGTGGGTTCCAAATCTTGAGTTTTACATTCTTGGGGTGAATATGTAGTTTGAGTTACAAAAAACCTATATTCTAGTGCCCTACAACATAATCTATTAGACTTGAACATACTCATGTGAAGTGACTTATTACCTTCTTTTAGTTTGTCTAAATATTTATCATGTTTTATTAAATATTAGAATATTTATTTACAATCTCTCCTAAAGATATTTTGATCCTAAATGATCAAAATCTTTCTTATTATAATTTCCCCCATGCTTACTTATCTCCCTTCTTGTACTTTCAAGAAGTGAATTTCCTATAGTTTAATCTCACAATTTAATCTTTTATTTTGTATCATATGGATGATGTAGTAATGCAATTTTATCCTCTTCATGATTTATCAATTTCACTCTCTTTTTAAGTTCTTCATTTTACTCTTAGGTTAGATTCATACTTCCCTCCTCTTGCCTTGATTCCCACTCTTTTGGAGACATCCTAAAATCATTTTTAGACTACATAGAAATTATTTTACTAACACCTTCACCTTGTTGAGGTGATCCTTTGTGTTTAAACGGTATGAATTCCTCCTTATTCCAATATTATATTATTGGATTCATGTTGGATCATTCCCCAATCTTTGGTTTACCATATCCAATGACTTAATATTAAGTTAATATATCAAACATGATGACATTTATGATTCCATGGCCATCGTTTTCTATACCTCTTCCATCATAACCATTTTACATTAAAAACTTAGAGCCAATATCCTTAAAATTCTTATCAAAATTTATAATGGATTCATTCAATGTGAAAATGGAAGAAAATAAATGTGATGGAGTGTTTACCATGTATACATTTGTCATGGTTTGAGAATATTTGATAGTGTTTTATACAAAATTGAGATTAGGGAATATATATAATATAATTTAGATAAAATTATAAGTAAAATAAAATTATATAATATATGTGATTAATATAGTAGACATATTTAGAACTTATTATTTATATAAATATGATAAGAAGGAAAAGTGCTAAAGATAAAAAACTTAGTTGGCACTCAAATCTAGATGACTATAATAGTGATTGTGTAACTAAGAGACTATTTTATGGCATCATGAATTAGGAACAAGGATATAATCTCTCTTGTGATAAGTCCATGCTATTCAGATAAGGCTCACCTACATTTACATTTTCACAATGCATGAGTGGATAATAAGGGTTTTAAAAAAAAAAAAAAATTTAGAATAATACAAAATCACCCATGCATCTTATTTGGGTGATAAAGTTTTGTCAATTCACTATGTAAATCATTGTATACCTTATTCTTAATTTATAACCCTAACCCAATAGACAATGAAGTAAAAATGCACTATATAGAGAAAAAGAGGTTAGTAGATAAATTTTTGATTCACCTAAACACCCATTGTGTTGAGCATTTTCTACATAAAAATACTCTAAATAAGAATAAAAATGCATGTATTTCTCCCATGTTATGATGGTGTATGTTAATTACTAGTGTATTTATATATACTAGTGAACTTTTTATGTAATTAAGTACATGAAGAATGGATTATGATGTTGGATATGTTTTCAAACTTAGCTCATAGATACTTTGGTTATGTGGACTTAGAATTCATAATAATAGGATCTTTCCTCTCAATGTGTAGTTTTAATAATTATGGTGTTTTAAATACAAAAGCCTCTTTCCATCTAATGAAAAAATGAATGGAAACCATCCTTTTCATAATCATATTTTTTAAAACTCTTTGAATGGTAATTGAAAACTATATAAGACAACCTATTGGGTTAATTTTAATTTGATAAATTAGCCATTATTTAGTTAAAGGATATAACTAGTGGATTCAGACATCATTGGCAACTAAGATAGTCTTTTTTAGGAATATAGAATGAAAATCAATATATTGAAATAAATATGGAAATAAAATGTAAAAATCAGAATAAAATATAGATATATTTAATGTGGTAAACTGAATATGGGCTACATCCACATAGAAATAACTATTTCTTCTCTTATTTAGTCCAACAAATGAAGGGAAAAAACCTGCAATACATCCAATCCAATATCCTATTCACTCACACATGTGTTATTATTATTACAATGCCATAATAACAAATAAGGGTTATATATTAGTGTAAAAATGCACCAACATAATTTATACCATTATATTTGTGACCTAATAGTGAACAGTCTAGATTTACTATGAAATTAAAATATTTTATAATACATTTTTAAAAAAAAAAGGGTTTAGGGGAACGAAAACCTTAGTCAAGGGCATTTCCCCCCAAATCCCCCATATTGGGAATTATAATAAGACCAAGCTCCACCATCCAATAGTCTTCGATGAGAGACATTAAATAAGGATCAAATATAACTAATATAGAAGTGCGAATGAGTCAAGATACGATATTAGGCTATTGAAAATGAGCAATAGGAATATATTGTATCGATTTTTATTAAAGATAAGGATATGTTGCATAAAAGTATAGGAATAGTAGTTTATAACTATTAAATTGAGCATGAGGTATGTTTATATAAGGAGTTATCACAATTTCATTATTTTCATATTAAATTTTAATTTTAATTACTAAATTTTACCCCCTTTTATTCTAGTAATGCATAAAAGTTAAATTACTAGAGTAAAAAAATATTTATACATGAGCTTACCTATGTTGAGTAGGATTTAATGTATGAAAAATTATGAACCATTCAAACCTATTTAGGTACATGAAACATTTTGTTTTCTATGAAAAAATTGATGACTATAGAGGGTAATATTGTTGTATATTTTATTATTCATTGAAATACTTGGATTGGATTGTGCATGCCCTGATTCTAATTTATAAGAGAATATGCTTAAGAAATCATAATGTGTTTCACTCCATCATCACAAAAATTAAATTTTTAAGGTATATTTGAGAACCTATATGAATTCCAATAGATCATTTTGGTGAAAAAATAGTGAAAAAGGTGAATCAACCACTATTACAAAATAATATTCACTTTTTGTATAAAAGTGGTGAAAAAATAATATGATCTGAATATGGTGTATAAAACATAGATAATGACATGATTTTCCATTAATTCTATGGAACTAGTGTAAAAATGAGTAATGAAGTGATAATGTGCCATGCATAAGCCCCTAATTTGATATCTAAGCATATTGATTTTGATAATAGAGTAAAATAAACTAATATTTAGAGTAAAGCTATGTAATATTCTAGATCACATGCCATGCATGATTCCCCTAATTTTATAATGATTTATATAAAAAATTCATATAAATTTAAAACTTGCTTCTAAGAAACACTAAAATTTATATGTATATTGATATTTTTTGAGAAATTTAGAAATTGACAATTTTTATTCTTAGGACAAAAGCACGTTATTATAGATAACGATGACCTATGTAGCTGTCAAAATGGAACATTATTGTCCAAGTGTGATTTCTAGGTAGAAACTAATTATGAAGTATAATCAACTAAGTAAACACTATCATTTAATGTTTTTACACTAGGTTATTGCAAATTAGTGTTTAAGACAAGCCCTAGTGTATGCCCCATATTTTGAGGTGAGTTGTGAATCTTAGACAATAACATATCTTAAAAGAAAAAACTATAAAAATTGTGTTATATAAAATATTGAAATCCTGTGTAATAATGATAACATTTAAGATCTTGACATCATATTAATAAAATAATAAAAATAGTAATGTATGATACATGTATAACTAAACATACATAGTGTCATGTATATATATATATATATATATATATATTATAAATTAGGAACATAATGAATAATAAATAAAAATTGAGTAATGAAAACTAAATAAAAAATTTAGGGAGAGATGAATGATGTGGATCATGGAATTATTAAACTAGGGAGATGAATGATATTGATCATGGCATTGGAAACTGAGCAAATAAAATAAAAAAGTATCATGGCAATGTGACATACATAAAGAGCACACCCAAAATCACACAAAGAATGTAAGATGGATAAGGTGCCATATACAAAGGACATATTAAAATGTCATTCACACACATATAATACACACAATAAGTATTAGAGAAACAAATAAGGAAATGCTCAAATGTCTACAATCTAAAGTAAATAATGCACAAAAATCATGAAGAAAAGAAGTAAAACATGATAATAATGCAAAATTGAAATTTATCTACATAATTAATTGGTATATCAACTTATTCATCAACTTAGGTATCTAGTAAGATATCAATGTGAAAATAAATAAGAAAATACAAAATTAATTTGAATAATGTATTGTATTTGTAATGTGAACAAAAGGGATCTTCATAAAATTATAAAAATAATGTAGAATATTCCCCTAGTGAACTTGTTGTGATGAAAGGAATGGTGCTGGAATGGGTGGTGGTTGCGAGCGGAGGGAGTGGCAACCCGTTGACAGGCCCCAGGAAGGATGGAGCGACACCTGGGGTGAACTCTTTTGGCTAGGGAGATTTTTACTCCAGCGATCATACAAGACTTAGCAAAGTGAATGGTTGTTTATTGAGGATCCAGGATTGACCAATTTTGGTCATTCCCCAAGAGGCAGTTCAGGAAGATGTTGAATATCTGTCTTCACATACCATGATTTTCAAATTCCTAGGCATTAGGATCCCTCTGACAGCTTTAGAAGCCTGGATTCATCGCTCTTGGGCCATTGAAGGGGATTTTGACATTATGTTGGAAGGAAATAGCTATTTTATGGTAAGTTTTTCTTCTGTGTCAGATAGAAATCATATTTTTTAAGGGGGCCCCTACTTTTATGAGTGTGTGGGTCTATTTCTTAAACCTTGGCATGTGGGGTTTAATTCTATTGATGAACTTCCAGCTTGTGTTCTAGTCTGGGTTCATCTTCTATAACTTTCATTGGAATTTTGGCGAGAGGATATTCTCAGGCAAATAGCGGCTATGCTGAGAACACCAACAGCTATTGCTCATCAATCACTAGACAAGAAGATCATCTTGTATGCACGCATTTGTGTAGACATGGATCTAAATAACCCTCTACCAAACTCTATAGAGATTTTTATGGGCTCTTTGTCATGGATTCAATAGATTGATTATGAATCCATTCCCTTCAGGTGTAGAATCTGCCATGTATATGGGCACCTGTATTGTTAATGCCCTCTAGCTGCCAAAGATAAAGGAACTAGACCTGATTCCTTAGCACCAAATACAGCTTATGCTAGAAAGGAAATTGGGCGTTCAGCTCTGACTGAAAATGCCAAAACCCAACCTGATAGGATGGCTAAGGGGAAAAATTCAAATAATGTAAGTTTGGTGCAAGGGTCAAGAGACCAAAATCATGCTGGGCTAGATGGTTTTATACTAGTTAGAAAGAGAGTGAGAGGCCATGGATAGAGGTGTGGAAATGCTGATAGGTAGGTCAACTTGGGGTTTAATAGGTTTGATGCCCTCGATTGTATGGCCATAGAAGATGGCATTCTGATGGAAGACCCAGGGGAAGAATTAGAGCAACCTAAGCAATTCTTAGACCTTAATGAAGTACAAGATATGTTGGTTCAAACACCTTTCAAAAGTTATTTTTGATAGGAGGAAGGAACGCTTGAGGCTTCGTGTGAGTTGAAAGAGAAGGAAGTTAGATGGGCAGATTTGGCCAAGGAAGGGGAGGCTGGCAAAAAAGAAAAAGGACCTGTCAGTGCACTTGGGTTAATGCAAAAACAATTCAAGAAGGTCACCTCAGCTGCCCCTTCCAAAGCTAGGCAAAGAAAGGACCAAGATAGACTGAAAATTATAGGTGATTTATTTGTGGAAGCTGGGGTTGTTAAAACCTTGGACAAACATTTTCCCCAACCCACCCAATGATAGTCTTATCATGGAATGTAAGGGGTTTGAATAGCTCCCCTAGACAAAAATCTATGCGTAGATTGGTTTGGGATCATTCTCTGGATATTTTTTATGTCAGGAGACTAAATTGTCAGTTGAATCACTTTTTGCTTGTATGCTAAATATCTGGCCTATTGGATAGTGGCAATGTATTGGTGCTCGAGGCAGCGCAGGAGGTTTAGCCATGGGATAGGACCCAAGGAAAATTTTGCCAATCCACTGGATTTCCAGCATATCAGCTTTATCAGTGGTGGCTTCTTCTCTTGAAATTGGTGAACTGTGCTTGTTCACCACTATATATGCACCTGTCGATATTGATGGACAACTGCAACTTTGGGAACACATCCACTATATTCAAAAGTGTCATCCATTCCTACCATGGATAGTTACCAGTGACTTTAATGTGGTACTGAGCTTAGAGGAGAAAAGAGGACTAAATTAGCTAGGCCCCTCTTCTGAATGTCTTTGCCATAATGTTGAATCACTACACCTATCTGATGTTAGACCTTCAAATGGGCTGTTCACATGGAGCAACAGAAGAACAGGTAACGCTGCCATTTTTGAACGCCTTGATAGATTTCTAGTTTCTTGTTTTTGGCAATCTAGTGCTATTTCTATCACTTCTAAAATCTTGGATTGGAGAGGTTCTTATCACTGGCCTATCAAGATTTCCATTGGTTATATTGATGGGCCCAAAAATCCTCCATTTAAGTTTCAGCTGATGTGGCTTAGAGACCCATCTCTCCATGATTTCATTGCTCAATGGTGGAGGCAGGGAGGCCCTGCATATGAAACAGCTATGTATTCCTTTCTTAAAAAGCTTTAGTATGTTAAAATAAAGTTGCAGAGGTAGAATAGAAATTGCTTTGGAAATTTATATTGTATGAAGAAGAAGTCTCAAGATCAGTTAGATGAAATAACCATGCAGATAAGAGATTATGGATCCTCGGAAGCCCTTTGCTTAGAGGAAGCTAGAGCTGCAAACACCTTAGCAGATTGGGAACTTCGGGAAGAAATCTATTGGAAATAGAAGGCCCACATTGATTGGCTCCAGGAGGGAGACAAGAACATGGCCTTTTTCCATAATTCATTGCAGGCACGCTGCAATGGAAATTTTATTACTTCTCTTGTCACTCAAGATGGGACTCGCTTAACCTCCTCCCAAGCTATTAATAGAGAAGTTGTACGGTACTTTTTTGTGATCTTTACTAGTGACTCTTTTCCAGATGAAGGGGTAGAAAATACTATTTTATCATGCATTCCTTCATTGGTGAATGAGGAAATGAATGAATGCCTTATGTGGCCAGTTGGTTTGGCAGAAGTGGAGGAGGCAATTTTCAGCATGAAGAGAGGTAAAGCCCCTAGGCCAGACAGATTCCTAGCTGAATTCTTCCAAGAATTTTGGGATATCATAAAGTGGGATTTAATGGATGTGATACAGGAATCTTACTCTAGAAAATAAATGCTGAGAACATTGAATGCTACATTCTTGGCTCTTATTCCGAAGAAGGAGCAGGCAAATAAGTTAGAGATGTATAGGCCCATTGTGCTTTGTAATGTTATCTACAAAATAATTTCTAAAATTATTGCGCAGAGGCTGAAAGGTCTCCTCCCTTGCCTTATATGAGAGGAACAAGGAGGCTTTGTGGTAGGAAAGCAGATCTTGGACGGAGTGGTGATTGCTTCGGAAGCCATTCACTCTATGAGTACTTCACAGGAGAGGGCTATGTTTATTAAGCTTGACTTAGCCAAAGCCTATGACAGAGTTAGCTGGAGATTCCTGAGAAAAATCTTTTTGGCATTTGGTTTCAACCAGGATTGGATTAGTTGGGTGTTAAGTTGTATTACTACACCTTCCTTTTTGGTCCTTATGAATGGAGCACCTTCAGAGCTTTTTGGTGCCTCGAGAGGCCTTCGTCAAGGGGATCAACTTTCACCTTACCTATTCATCATTATGGCTGAGGGGCTTGGTGGATTTTCAAATCTCTGGTCTCCCAGAATAATTTATAAGGCTAGAAATGGGGGAATGGGATAACTACCCTGACTCATCTCCAATTTGTTGATGATAATGTCTTAGCAGGTAAAGCTCAGATCTGAGAAGTGAAAGCTTGTCATCTCACCCTAGAAAATTATTTGAAGGCTTCTGGACAAAATATTAATGATCATAAGTCCTCCATTTTCTTCTTCAACACACCTAAGTCTATTCAGAGAAGGATAGCTGCCATACTGAGGTTTCAAACTCAAACACTTCCAGTGATTTATTTAGTTATTCCCATAGTGGTGGGACGTCAGCCTAGGCTATTTTGGCAGAATGTTTTGGACAAGCTAAGGTAGAAAATTAGTCATTGGACTCACAGATGGCTATCTACTACTGGTAGAGTGATTCTTCTATAATCAGTTATTCAAGCTTTGCCCATATACCATTGCATGGTTCAAACAGCTCCAGTGTATTTCCTAAAGGAATATGATGCCCTTTCTAGGAAGTTTCTTTGGAGTGGGAATCTCCAAAATACTAAATGGATTCTTATCAATAGGGCTATTGTGTGTAGACCAAAGCAAGAAGGAGGCCTTGGATTGCACTCGGCTATTTTGGCCAGCCAATCTTTGGCTGCCAAGATATATTGGAGATGGTGCTCTAATCAATCTTCCCTGTGGGCCCAAATTTTGATAGCTAAGTATTTTCTGGGTATTGAATCCCATGATATTTCTAGACTCCCTTTTGAGGGAAGAGGATCGATGGTGTGGGGTACTCTTAAGCTTGGAGCGCAGCTAGTGAAACATAACCTCTTCTGGGTGTGCAATAGTGGGACTGAGGCCTTATTCTAGGAGGACTCTTGGGATGGTGCACCACCCCTATTATTTTCACACCCTCATTTACAACCTTTAGCTGAGTCCCTTCACTCTACTAGTTGGAACACTGTGATGCATTACAAAGAACCTGTTAGCATGGGCATTACCATTGGATACAGGTGGACAAATTCCTCCAATTGGCCACCGGGGGGTTCAGAAGAGGATAGAAGAGAATGAACCTGAATCCTTGAATCTAGAGGATGTAATTCACTACAAGGGTGAGATGTTCTTGCTTGGGGTGGAGATGCTATAGGACAGTATTCTATGTCTGTAGGATATATAACTTTGGCCAAGCAATTCTTTAATGGAGATCAGTTCTTATGGGGGAAAAAAGGTTTGGAACTAGATTTCGTGGCCCAAATGTAATTTTTTTCTTTGGCTTCTTACACACAACAAATGCCTCACCTGGGACAATCTTTACAAGCATGGTTTTTAGGGGCCATCTATTTGTGTTTTCTGCCATAGCAGTGAGGAGACAAGAGTGCATTTATTCTTTCAATGTTCCTTTGCTAAATAGGTCTGGCACCTGTGGTGGAGTGCCTGGGGCACCCCTTGTCAGCATGTCTCCTCTTTGATAGAATTTTGGAATAGACTTGGTCAGGCTCCAGCAAAGAGTTACCTATTGCAAATTACTTGGGCAGTTACACCCTCATTCATTTTATGGAATCTTTGGCTTGAAAGAAATAGAAGAATCTTCAGGGGTGCATAGCTTGATATGAGACCTTTATGGACTAAAATTCTTAATTCGCTAAAAGAAACTTTACAAGCAAAATGCATGAGTGGTAGTGACTTAGACTTAGAAGCGGCTGGGTTATGTAAGTGCCTAGGGCTGGCCCTGTCCACGAGCAATGAGTTTGTGATGCGTAGAGGGTCGGTGAATGGGAGAAATTAGAAGGCATGACCTGTTAATAGAACTGGTCACTAGACTCCACCTAGGGATGGAGTTGTTAAAATAAATACTGATGGCTCCTCACGGGCGAACCTAGGTGAGGCTGGCATTGGTGGTATTGGTTGAGATAGCTCTGGGAGCATTCAGTTTCTCTTTTCTATCTATAAAGGCTATCATACAAATAATCTTATGGAAGCCATGGCAATCCTAGAGGCAGTGAAACTCTGCTATCAATGCGGATGCTATAATGTTATCTATGAATCAGACTCACAAGTGGTGATTAACTTGTTGAATAATTGTAATTTAGGTAAAGTGGATTGGCATTTAAATGTTATTGTTCAACAAATTAGGAATCTTAGTACTTCATTGAATTCAATTTCTTTCAAACACATTCCCTGTGAGTGGAATGGTGTTGCTGATTGCCTTGCTAAATGGGCCTCAGAGAATGGTCCATCTTGGAGTATTACTGATTAGGGAATGCTCCCTATGATTTTGTATTAGGAATTGGTTCATTTGGTGGACCAGGAGAAAGACTTGTAACTGTTGTTTTATTTCCGTTCTTAAGAAATTTTTAACCCTTTTAGTTTAAACTTGTTGTGATGAAAAAATGTTGTATAAGGACTATGATTGGATAATATTTGATAAAATAGATATTTTTTTCATTGGGAGAATTTTATTTGAATTGGATAAAAGTGTAGTGTGTTATTGTCTAGATAGTGTGATTTTGTTTGTGTATAATTTTTCAGTTTTAAATAGTATCACCACCTACAACTACATCAAATAATGACAACACGTATGCTATAAAACTAACACAATTACACTTTTGAATAATTTTTGATATAAAACTAGATAATATAAGTATAAAAAATACTAAGCACAAATTAATTAAATTAAATGAACTACACATATCAGGCCTATGTCTCAATTTTTAGAAATTATTGTAATTTATTTTGTATTTTTGAATATATGGAAATGAAAAAAAATTACTAACCAATTAGTTCCTCAATATCCTCACAATTAAATATGTCATGTATCTAGAATAGGAAGGATGACCTCTTGTGAATGAAAAGTATCATGCTATTGTGAAAGAATTAGTCTGAATTTAGAGTTAAGTTTGATTTATCTATGTAAGATAAGTGTTTATTTCATGATAGAAAATTTTTAGCATGTTACATATTTTGTTTAACATTTTGAAGTATAGGACTCTTTAAAAAACATCATGGAGTGAATAAAATATAGGTTAGTGTTCATTGTGGGACAATATTAATTCCTTTTAATATAAATATAAGACATGTTGGAGTAAAAATTGGCTCTTTAGAATTTATGAATAAATGTTGGTTGAGTGTATTTTCAAGGATAGGTCTCATTTAAAGGTATACCACTTTTTTATAAAAATTTTTGCATTGGTTGAGAAATTTTAGCTTGTTCAACTAAAATATTCTATGTAAGAACAATAATATTCAGTCATAAGGGGTATTCATATGGAATACCATGAACCATGAAAACCTCTTTAAAAATAAATATTTAAGCATCTACACACTAAAGTGATATTATATGAAGCTACTAAATCCAAAGGCATCCAAATAACATATCAAAGACTCTTGCACTTGGTACTACTATAAAATTTATGAAAATATGTGTTAGACTAGCCTATAGTGGTAATGTTATTGTATGCACCTAGTTTTTACATAGTGTGGTATTATTGACACAACTTGTATAATGATGATGTGATGACCTCCTAATGATTCTCAAATGGAAAATCTATATAGTCTCCTCCTCTTTTGATTCCCTCACTCTCAAAGCTCCCAAAACCCTATTTTTTGTCCTCTATAGCTTCTTTCAGCTTGTTTTTAACCTCTTCTCGTTAGTGATAAAACCATTACTTTAGGTGATAGAACCACCCTATTAGGTAATAAAACCACCACCTTTATGATAGGTTCATCATGATGGTTGTGTAAACTGACACAGTAGTTTTATACTAATATATTGGTTTTATATAAAAATATGGTTAGTTATGTAATTTATAGTAGCAATTTCATTCTCTTAGGTGGTGGTTATGTAACCTCCCTTAAAAATAGGGTAGGTTCCATCACTATTGTTCCATATTCCAAATTTAACTCCCATGAATTATCTCTTGACATGTTTTGTATGATTTTTGTCATGCTTCTTGAATTTTACATCCTAATTTCACCTCTATTATTCCCAGATCACTCCATCTTCTATTTTCAATCCTTTTGAGTCCCTCCCAAGTTCAATTCATAGTAAAACTCCTTCATGTAAGATCCATTTGTATTCTACAAGTAAGCCAATTTTGGCTTGATTTTGGATCCAAAAAATTGGATTATAAATTTATGTTTTATTTTATATCCACAAGCTAATACAATTGATTTTAATGTTTTGTTTATTTATTTTTTGTGTTTGACTACATAGTTTTGGATATGGAGAATAATTGTTCTTGCAACCTAGTTTTTGTAAACATTGTCTTCAACTAGCCATAGATAGTTGTTCCTTGTTTGGAGTTGTTTCTCTTCTCTCATTATCTAATTTGTGAAAAACACATATTCATCCTCTTTTTTAGATAGTTCCTAACATATTCATTTTTAGCAAAAGGATCCATCATACTAAGGACCATATTGCTACAACTATTTCACCTTTAGCTAGTCTACATAAATATTGAGTTGGGGGTTTTTACTTAGATTTATTTATTTTGTTATATTATATTAGATTAGTTTCCATTTTTTCATTGGCCTAGATATCTATTTAAAATAATAAAAAAACAAATTTTATAAGAGAAATAACTCTCTTCCTTTTCACATCTTTACTAAAAAAAGGTATTAGATAGAGTCATTATTTTATTGCATCCTTATTATTAGATTTAATTCTATTAGCATATAATATTGAAGCCAAAATGTACGAATATTTTAGAAATAATTTCATACACTTTTATCCAACACAGTGGTTACTTTTTAGATTCGATATGAATTTTATTGCTCTCAAAATAATCAACTAGCAAACAACAAAACCATAGAAAAACTTTAGGAAAATAAGAAGATTTCATATTAATGATATTCCCATTATTTTAAGTCATTTTTATTGTTTTTATTATTCATACCAATATTATAAATTCATAATTCATAATTTTTATTCTTTTCAAACATGCCATTTAAATCTTACATGCAATAATTAATAAAGTGTTGTCATATAAAATGTCAAAATTGGTAACTTGAGTATGGCTTATGATACCCAACCCATAGGTCCCTCTTCCATGCTCTCATGACCCTTATGGATGCCTTTTTGCTTATTCCCGGCCATTTATAGACTTCTAAGACCTATTTATAGCTCATCCAAGTTGTATTTCCTATGATAGTTCCATCTCCCTAAGTCTCGAGCCTATAGTATAGGAGTAATGGGGTTGGACTATAGCACTAGACCTTAGGGTGTCTCATTTACAATGCTCCTATCCAATCACATTTTGATCCCAAATGACCATTTCCTTCTAATTCCTCTTCTTCATTATGTCACCCTAGTGTGAATACATTTAACCCATGACCAACAGATCTCTATAAAATCCCATTAAAATTTTATTTTGAAGGGGTTGGAAAATATTAAAAAATCAAGCAAGAATAAAAGTAAGACCACTAAGGATAATTTACCTTTTCTCTATATACAACTATCTAATACAGCTAGTAGCTTATTCAAACCCTCACACCATCCCCTAGCCACCTCAAGCTCTCTTATTTCAACATTTTTACATCTACATAACACTATTACACAAATCACATCAAGTGGGAGAAATAAATATGGCTTAGATCCCTCTCTGGAGTATTTTTATGTAGGTAGCGTGCCCACATAACAGGTGTGCATACACGTTCAATGCATCTTACACAAACTAACCCCCCCTCTTTCTCAATTTTTATTCAAGCACTATGAAGCTCTAGGGTTATAGATTAAATCATATATACAAAGAACTTCATTGACATTTAGGATCCAAATTTTCATAGGTAGGCTCATGTAGGGACAATAGATGAAACCCAAAAAAATTAGATCTCTATAACTAGTTTAGACAATAGCAACAGGACCTAGACTATATTGTCAGACGTTAAAGTGTCTTATTTTAGGTGCTCTTATTCTTTCATCAAATGAAAACCAAATCTATATTAATGACACTTTCCTATTCTTTCACAGCTAGTATTAGCATTATCTTAGTCATATCATCCCATTTTTAATCTAAATTACATTTCTACTCCTTCATTGTTATTTTTAGAAAGTTATGAAATTTAAATAAATTATACAAATTAGTGCTATAATTATTACAATATTATTTAATGATTTATTGTTCCATACCCTTAAATAAATTAGGAATATAACCCTAATATTCCCAAAATAGTTAAATCATTTGGTGAACCCAACTTACTTCATTTGTGCATAAAAACCCTAAAAACACTAGGGTAAATTACTTGCCAAATTTTCCAATAATTTTTTTCCTACATATTTTAAATCAAAAATTCACATTTATTTTTTGAATTTACCTTAGGAATTTAAAAAAAATCATTTATCCCAAATCCTAGTTAAATTTACAAGGTCCTTTTGCACACAAAAACCTTAGAAACCTTAGGGAAAATTCCTTCCTAATTTTTCCAATATTTTACTTGCATATTTAAATAAAAAATTCACAATAATTTTTAAAATTCCTTAGTAATTTTTAAAATATCATTTTTCAAAACCCTAGTTTCATACAATAGATCCTATCTCTTTTGAAGTATCACCTTACATCTAAAATTAGATTTCACATAAAAACAAAAATGGATCTCATTTATTTTAAAACATTTCTTATATTTTTTGCAAATAATAAAGAGACCATACTCAATCTTATAATGTACATGAATGGTGAAGTTTACCATATGTTAATACAAAGCTTCATATTTTGCATTTCATGCTTAATTTTTATAATATGGGATGATATTAAGAAATTTAGTGCTAAACATGTTAAGATACCTCTTACCTCACCTTCATTGGAGCTTCTATTCCATGCCAAGTTATGTTGAATGGTCCATTTTACTCTTCCCTAGGTCACTACCCATTGCCAAAGATCTTAAATGACACCCTTTGTCCCTCCACCACCTTGACCTATTGATTATTTATGCTCTCCTCTCATAGATATTACTAATCCTATATGGCTAGTAGATAATGTGGTTAGAGATATTAGGTGATATGCCACCATGCCTCCCCCACCTAGTCAAGATAACCACACCCTCATATTCCTTCATATCCTAGGCCTAACCCACTCACATAGGTAGATTTGTACAAGCCATATGATATTATTGGTCAGTTAAGAAACAAACCAACTAAGATTTCCATGTTAGAACTACTTCAGGAAGCTAATTTATTTAAGGATATTCTTTATTAATAAATCACTTGGACTTCTATGCCCATTTATTCAGATCCTTATTTTGCATCAGTGGTTAACACATTAAAAACAATAGAAGATGTTATTTATTTTGATCATGAGGACATGCCATCTTTGATAGTTATTGATTAAAATTTACCACTATTCATATAAGATCAAGTCAAAACTAGTTCATTTAAGAGAGTTCTAGTTGATAGTGGTTCCAGACTTAATATATGTAATATTACATTCTTACAGACCATGGGCATAGATATGGCATCCATATAAAAATCATATAAGAATATTATAGGGTTTGATGATATATCATGATAGACATTGGGCACCATTACTTTAGATAAGATGGTAAGGCCCAAAACCCTCTCTACATAGTTCTAAGTCATGTTAGGTCCTCTTCATTATAATATTTTACTTGGATGACCTTGGATACATGTGGTGGGGGTAGTTCCTTCTACTATTCATCGATGTGTTAAGTTTCTCCATGAATGATACCTATACACATGCCTATTAGATAACTAACCATTTAGACATTATTAAATTATAGATTCATCTTCAACTATTTCACTAGATAGGACACCTCATATCATAATTTAATCACCACCTCATTGAATTTCTCTTGATTAGATACATAAATATGAGGTAAGAGAGATTAGCACATCTTGTATTCTACTTTTAGGTGTGTCCTCAACTCTAGATACTTAGCCAAGCATAGTAGCTTGAGTCATTCTAGTTACTCCATCAGTCATGGTTCCTACACTTGTTACAATTATAGAATCATTGATATTAGTTCCAACTATACCATTTTATTTTATAGATATATCTCCTATGATAGTTATAGTTACTCTGAGAGTTATATATATTCTCATAGCACTACCATCTTATACTACTAAAATTGATGAGACTCCCATATCACATTTACCTCTTGTGGGAAATTATGAGTCATCATATGTGCATGATGTTGATATAGACTCCCAAGCTACTTCAATAATGATATGACACCCACACTCATAGATGATTATTTATGTGGATCTATATTTACACCATTTAGCCTAGGAGAGTATCGATATGACTCTAGATATCTCATTACACATCCTACATCACTCTTAGCATCTTACACTACACTCTTAGGATACACTCCACATTCACAACCATAGACAAATCACTTGGCACATATAGTTCACATGGTTACGTCTATGGATATAGAGCCAATCATTAAGATTTAGGTAGGTAGCACATGACATCAACCATAGATTATACTATAGATGTTACTTGATCATGGATTAATCACACTACCTATAGTATGACATAGATCTATTAGTAGGTTATCATGGAAAGATAGTCACCTATTTTGTCTCTTTCATAGGATCACAGGCCATGATATAAACTCATGTATATATTTATAGTAGAGATTGGATAAACTACAGGTTCAAGGTACTATTTAGATTACATCACCACCAAAACTATCTTCACCACTTCCACCAAAACCATCTACTACTAGAGTTAAATGCCCTAGAGGAGAATCAACATCTTTACCACCAAACCATCCTTCAATTTGGCTTCAATATGATGACACCATGTATATAGAGTTTATAACATATGATGATAGTTATGATGATGATCTTGAAGCATTTGATGATGCCTGTGATCCCTTCTGCCATCTCCATCCCTAGTGAGACCCATCTTTGGACCATTTACCCCCTCTAGCATAGTCTTTTACATCATTATGTATATAATACTAATTTTAAATTACTTATATATATCTTCCTTTTAATTATTTATACATTATTTTTTTTGCTTACTTATACATAATTTTTCAATATTTCTTATACATAGTCTTCTCATGATTGATTATACATAGCTTATGTAAAAATACAAAAAACATTCAAATATGTAAAAATACAAAAACATTCAAATATGTCAAAATACCAAAAATATTCAAAGATGTCAAAATACCAAAAACATTCAAATATTTAAAAATACCAAAAATAATACAAAATTTCAAAATACAAAAACATTCAAATAATTCAAAAACACAAAAACATTTCAATTATATGCATTATCCATGCTTTAAATTTATACTACCATTCTAGACTTACATTTTTTGATTTATGATATTGTTTGTCAATTTATCTAAATTACCATGCTTCACTTGATCTTCTTTAAGTGTGTAGTGACATCTAGATCCTTGATTGCTTCACTCTACCCATTGAGAGGGCATCCTACTTCTACACTCGCGACATACATCAATATATTTACCCAATGGGGGCATCTTCTACATGACTACACCATCTAGGTTATGGCATTCCTACACCACACACTCTAGTTATCATTTTGATGTACATTACTTACTAGCTTGCATAGATTACTCTATCAACACTCACTAGTATATATCACTTGTGTATTTCTTAACATATACCTAGTCTTGTACTCCATGTTTTGCATACTTTCACTTATTTCTTTGAATAGTTCGATGAGATTATATTTCTAGTATATTATATGTCTTCCTTTCTTATTTTATGTAGCTTGATGTGATTGCATTTCTCATTTCCTATTTCATCTCTTGTATGTTCCTTATGACATTTTCCAATGTCTTTTGCTTATATTCTTGTGTATGCCTTAGTAAATTTTCCAATTTCATTTACCTATACTCTTCTATGTGATTGTGTCCCTCATGCCAACCTTGCTTGTTTCTAATTATGTGTATATGTGGCATTTCAACATGCCTTATATGTTGGCTTTCTAGTTTGAGTGACATGTACCCATAGCCCTTATTTGATTGGCCCCTTGGCCACTTTCATGTGCTTCTTTATTCTTTCCTTGTGTGTTTATTTATTTTTTGATTATAAACTATTTGCAATGCCATGATCCACATCATGCATTATCTTATTTTCTTCGATGCCATGAAGGGCATTATGCTCTATCCTCCTGACAACTAACAACTAAAAACTAATAACTAACAACTAACATTTCCAATTTCAATTCAGTACATTTTATATGTTATTAAATTGTTATATATATCTAGGCATACCCTTGTTGATCTAACAATCTCCAATACAAACTATGTTATATCTTGAGACATGTTTTTTATTATCATTAATATATCATGTATTTTTAGCATAACAAACTTGTAGGTATATTTTTTTGAAGGAGTCATTACATGGTATTTATTCCTACCCTCACAAGAGGGGGAAACAAACATGGGTTTTTGTCATAGAGATCAGATCTCCTACCAATAAAAAAAATTAGTTTTCAAAATACTTAGAACAATAATCAAAAGTTAAACTAGGTAGAATAGACCAAAAAAATAGTGAAGATTACAAAATAGTCATTAGACTCAACAAAGGACAATGGTACTAGACATGGACAATAGTGTTAGATAGTAGGGTGTCATATTTCTAGTGCTCTTATCTAAACAAAAAGTCCATATTTTCAAAAAATAGGTAGAAAGGTTAGCTCAACTACAATTTTGTCACATACAGATTAGTTTAGATTCAATAATTTTGGTATAATTTTTCTTAAAGAAGATAGATATGGGGGAATTATGCATGGTATTATGGTTCTCCCTTCCAATTTTAGATTAAGTAGTTTAAATAACTTCCATATCAGAATCTATGTTTTAGATAGTAGTGATTAAGGGCAATGTACGTGACACATTTGACTTATTTTATTTCTAAGTTTAGTACATTACCCAAGTATTGTTAGTAGTTGCATGCCTTATTCCATCTATAGATTGGTTGGAATTATTTATAAGTCACTCTAACATAAACCTATTGCCTAGTTTTGGAGTGGATTTCAAACAATCCTAATCTCCACCTTTCTTTGAGTGGCCAAGAGTGGCATAGTTTCCAACACACATTTAATTATCCACACCACATTGTCATATTGTATAGCATTCATGGGATTTAGGATCCATATCATATAACACACATTCATACTCATATCATTTTATAGCTTCACTTAGAGGGAAATAATGGAGATAAAGGACTAGCTAGCCTTTATATTCTTGAAGCAGCTACTTAGAGGGATTAGACACACTGTCTAAACATTGATTAACAAATGTATGATCACATAACTTCACTTAGTAGGTGATGATAGAGATAAAGGGCTATCCTTTGTATTCTTAAGCCACTCTTAGGGAATTGAGCACTCAACTCCATTTGTGATATTACTCTTGGTACAACACATATCTAACATATCTGTCATTACTCAACATCATAATCAGTTTTGTATTGGTCTGCATACCTGGTGAGGTGTATCCATTTATTTCTCTTCCTCTCTCTTTGATCAAGATTTTGTACACTTTTTAGATATAGCGTATCTAGTAAGAACTGATCTACTCTTTATGTTTTCTTGAAAATTCACAATTCATAAGGTGCTCTCTATGAACACCTAGCATCACATAGCTTTATGGGCTTTACCCTTGTAGGTAAGTGTTGACTATTTTTTGCCCAACAAGCCAAAAATTGGTCCCCTTCTTCCCTTACTATTCAGAGCCAGTCAAGTTTAGGTTGCATAAGTTCATCGACACTTGGTTCAACCACTTAAGTTCAACGACTCGACGCGCAACATTAAACCATTAAACCAGTTCAATGGATTGGTTCAATGTGTTGGTTCAACATGTTGGTTCAATGTGTCAGTTAAATCACTTGGTTCAACATCATCAAATCATTGATTTAGTTCAAGCAGCTTAGCATGTAGTCTTGAACCATTGAATCGTTGAACCAATTTTTGTTCAATGGGTTGGTTCAACAGCTTAGTTCAAGGGTGTGTCCCAAAGTCAAAGGGTAGTGCTGGGTTTAAATGCCCTTGCAGAGGGTAGTGTTAGGTTCAAAAGCCCTTGTAGAGGGTAGGGAGAATTTCAAAGGGAAACCAAAGAAATTTTGAAAAGTACACAAAAGATTTAAGGCTGAATTTTTTTAGACTTTTTGTTTGAAAGAATTCCTTCAGACAAAAAGCCTAAAGGAATTTAGGGGAAGCTCAATTCAAAGAGGCCTCCAGTTCAAAGTGAAGGACCCCACTAGTTCAAAGAGGCCAATTCCCATAGACTTTTGTCTGTGGGAAAAAGCTTGAAGCACAGAAGCCCATAGAAAATACTTGATGACATTTTTCCAAGGACGGTGATGTCTTGAAAGCTATCAATTTTAAGGAGATGGACTAGCCGTTGGGTGACGGCCATGTGAATGTCAAAATTAACATAGTGAAATAGCCTTTATTATTGAACTGCCTAATCACCAACAATGGAAATAGCCTGAGGAACATAGTGACCCACCATCAGATCACCCTTGAGGTTGAAAGAGAAGGAAGAAGACAAGGAGTAGAAAAGACAAAGCATCCAAGTGGCAAAGGGAAGGTGATTTATTGCTAGACGAGTGGTGTAGCCTATTTTCTCTAGTTGGCATTGATGAAGGGATAAACTATAGTTTGTTTTTAGAAAAGAGGTGCAGCCATGTTCTTGCATTAATGTTTGAATGCTAAAGTCAATTTTGGTGATTGTACAGCATGGTTCTAGTAGGCCTTTTCTAAAGAATGACATCAGTAACAGTGGTTTCCTCTTCCCATGGTTCAGAACACACAAGGGCCACTAGCAGAAAAGGGTGCCAAAATCTTTCCCAAAAAATGCCAAGTTCTCTTCCTCTCTCTATAAATTGTAAACATCTCATTCTGAGAAGGGATCGACTCTCAGCCTTAACACAAAACTCTACCCAAAAATCTCTCGGGCTTGTAAGGCAGAGCTCTGCTAGAATTTTACCTTGAATCAAAACTTAGAATTTTTACCTCCATTCTGAGTTTTGCATCTTTAGTATGTGTCTATGCCTTGATTCTATGTTAAGTCATTTTCTTAATACTTTTGTAGAATGATTTCAGCATGTCTAGTGCATTTTTGAGTTTCCTTTCATAGGTCTATCAAAAGTGTCCCTAGAGGAGTATAGGTGAAGTGGATAGGTTGTTGTAGTGTGTCTCAAAATACCTCTAGTAGTTATTTCCTCCCTGTATCTCCATGAACCCCTGACCCATTGATGCAAAAGGTTTTCTCATGTTAGATGAAGTGTATGGGAGCTAGTTCTCGATGGAAAGTGTATGTTCAGGCAGAGTAGATCAACCTTTTCTGGTGTATCACCTTTTCATTTTTTAGGTTAGGTTCTATTTTCAGCATCTCTCTCTCCCTTTCCATCCCCCCTTCTTTTTTTATTTTATTTATTAGCAGTAGGAGAAACTAGGGCCTAAAAGATACATCAAAGGGAGCTAACCCTTATCTAGAGACTCTCCCCTCTAGCTTTGCCAGTCCCATAGGTGAGAGGGGAGTTTCCATTGTTGTGTGTGGAAAGGTAGGATCTTAGCCTCCTACCCCAGGTGCAATCCACTACGTCAACAATTTTTGGCACGCTCGGTGGGACTCACTGGGACAAGTTTTGTCCAAAGAGTTGAAGAACTTTTGGTGTGTTCTTTGACCAACCAACCTTTGGAGGCTTTTTTCATCAACACCAATGGCGACTCTGAGTTGAATCAGCTGGTTATGTAGTCTAAGTGCCATTAAGAAATCACTTTTGTATTTATAATCCCTTTGCACAAAATCATGGACCTTGTATTCCTTCATATGACTATGATCAGACTCAAAATTTTTAGAGAATCACCTCAAACAACTCTCCTAGTTGTCCTTCAATGATAAGGGAAGTGTCCCTCAAGATTGATAGACTAAAAGAGTGGTATGGATATCAACAGGAGTTGATGTATAGAGAGGAGTATTTGTTTAGACACATTTAGGCCTTGTAACCCATGGAAGATGAGGTAAAAAAATGGAGAAATCCATTTATTCAAGGTAGTCAGCCTTGTGTGCCCCCTCCTATTCTGAAGAAAGCCCCTCTTGTGCACCAAATCCTTTATATTAGATAGCACTTGCTCACTCCATCTCATCTAATGCATCTACTCTCAATCCTTTGCACCTGGCTTTCCAACATCAAAGGGCATCAAAGTAACCCCCCATGGAGATCAATCTTCTCAATTCCTTGTATTGTGAATCTTCCATTAGGGGGAATACCACAAGCTAGCACATCCCTCCTATAGAGACTCTTCCAGTGCATCAACAGTCTCTTCATAGCATTCCTCAACCTCCCTAATTTTTTCAACATGATGTGCAGATTTTGAGTTGGAGGAAGGAATGCCAGGAACCAACCTAGAGCCTTGAAGAGGATGATGTTGATGGCATCTAAGAAATACTCTTTTAGGATAATCTAGCCAAACAAATTAAAGATTTAGAGGCTAGGATGAGTCTACTTCATGAAAGAGAGTTCAAACTTCTAGACCTTGTGGAGGAGCCCAAAGACCTTAGAGAAAACAAAGTTACTACCTATTCACAAGGGAAAAATTCTAATTTTGAGATCTTGAACTGGGGGGAAATAGTAGAATCACGGGGCAGGAAGGAGAAGAAGCAAGGTTTTTCTCAAAACCTTAAAGAAGATGAGGCTGCTCCTGCACATGATGATGCTAGTGACCTCTAAGAAAGGTTCCTCCAAGAGGATCTAGCCAGGAGAATTATAGAGTTGGAATCCAGAGAGAGATTCCTCAACCAATGTATGATGGATGGTTTAGACCCAATGGCACATTCTATGTCTAAACACACCCCATCTACACACTTCCAAGAGAGCTATTAGGCTACACCTAATATTGATGAAGTGTTGGCCAACTAGAAGGAGGAGAATCTTTTGATTCTAGCTCAAGGACTGCCTCCTCTTCCACATGTTTTTTTCACTTCATCCCTTCTCAAGGAGGAACCTATTCTGCAAGAGGTGAGTGAGGAGTAGAAGATCCAATCTACATTTTTATAGGAGGCTATCATGAGTGACAATGAAGAAGAAATCATCATCGATTCTCCTTGTGAAGACCTCATTAGCAATGGAGAAGACATAGGTCACATGTACATGTAGATGTTCTAGCAGTATGAGGACGAACAAAAGCATGGTGAGCTCTCTCCCCCCTTGTTCGATGAACTTCCTTATTTCTTTGATGAGGAGGATGACTACATAGAGGAGCCTGAGTTGGAGGAGGATTAGGAGGATACCATAGAACATATAGAGATCTTGATCATCAAGGAGGGAAAGGAGAGGTCTGTCTTCTTGGAGGAAGGCCTTAAAGAAGAGAGCTTTGAATAAAGAGGTGATGTTCTATGGGATGAGCAATTAGTTTATGATTCGATTTCAGACATCACAACTGTCACCCTTCTTTAAGAAGGCCAAGAGGAAGTAGAGGATGAGTCTGAAAAAGTCTTCAATGAAGTAGAAGGAAACAAGTCAGACCATGATGCATTGTAGAGGGACTATATAGATCAAAGGGCTTATGGTAATGAGCCAACAACCATTTATTTCTTGGTGATATGCACCAGCATGAAGGACTATCATTCAAGCTTTTAGGAATAAATAGATTATGTATATGTTGGAAGCATGTTTTTTACTTGGATAAGCCAAAATAGAGGTCACCAAATCTCCTTTTCATTACTCATCTATATGTTGGAAGAGCATGTTTGAATCTGATCCACTCACAGGATACTAGCCAATCTTAGAGGTGATAGGCAAGAGGAGCAGGTCACCAAATCTCCTTTTCATTCAGCCACTTAGTTTCTGGCACCATAAGTCTTCTTTGAACCAGTTTAATGGAGGAAGGGGGCTTAAGAAGTTTTATCATTTTTGATCCAAGAGAACCAATTTTGGAGGTAAATATTCTTGGTTAGTACTGTATATAGTATTTTTTGCTTTGAGTTTCTTTTCCTCCCAAAGGAATTTCAAAGAGGCCACCAGTTCAAAGCGAAGGACCCTACCAATTGCTAATTCCCACATACTTTTATCTATGGGAAAAAGCTCAAAGCACAAAATCCCACAAAAAAGACCTGATGACATTTTGGCAAGGATGGTGACATCCCAAAAGCCATCAATTTTAAGGTAGTGTTTTTAGCCTTTGAAATGTGTTTCCCTAAGGAACATTGACCTGTGTGGGGTAAAAAGCTTCATGAGTTATTTGATTCTTAGATCTTTGGGGCTGTTGCTAACCTTTCTTCATAGTTGACATTCTGACTCCATGCCTAATGCCAAAATCTTTCCCAAAAAATGCCAAGTTCTCTTCCTCTCTCTATAGAGTAAACTTCTATTCCACTCTCAGCCTAAGGCAAAACTCTTTCCAAAAATCTCTTAGGCTTGTATTCAGAGCTTGAATCAATCTCCATTATGAGTTTGCATAAGTTCATCTATGTTAAGTCACTTAATGTTCTTAAAAAATGATTTGGTTGCATTTTTGAGTTTCCACTTAAGTGTCAATGAGGCTCAGTGTCTCAGAATGCCTCTAGTAGTTATTTCCTCCCTGTATCTCCATGGAACCCATTGAACCAGTTTAATGGATTGGAGTAGATCAACCTTTTATAGTGTATCACCTTTTCATTTTTTACGTTAGGTTTTATTTTCAGCATCTCTCTCTCCCTTTTCATCCCCCCCTTTTTTATTTTATTTGTTAGCAGTAGGATAAAATAGGGCCTAAAAGATACATCAGAGAGAGCTAGCCCTTATCTAGAGACTCTCCCCTCTAGCTTCACCAATACCACAGGTGAGAGGGGAGTTTCCATTGTTGCATGTGGAAAGGCAAGAGCTCAGCCTCCTACCCCAGGTGCAATCCACTGCATCAACAGTAAGTTTAGGTACACTTTCTACTTTGCCTTTATATTAGTATTTCACTTTTTTGTATCACTATAATAAAGGGGGCAATAAATTTAATCAAATAAAATGTCAAAATTGGTATCTTGAGTGTGTTTTACAACACCCAGCCCATAGATCCTTCTTGCATGCTCTCATGACCCTTATACACACCTTTTTGCTTATTCTCAGTATTCCTTAGACTTTCAAAACTTGATTACAGCTTAGATAGGCTACATTTCTCATGGTAGTTCCATCCCCCCAAGTCTCAATCATATATGACAAGAGTTCTTGGGTTAGACTATAGCACTAGACCCTAGGGTGTCCCATTTCTAGTGCTCCTATCTAATCACATTTTGATCCTAAATGACTATTTTATTTCAATTCCTATTCTTCATTATGTCAACATAGCATGAATAAATTTAACCCATGACCAATATATCTCTATAAAATCCCATTCAAAGTTAATTTAGAATGGGTTGATAAATATTACAAAAACAAGTAATAATATAAGTAAGACCAATAAGGCAAATTTATTTATTCTCTACTACAACCATCCAATACAATTACCAACATATTCAAAACTTCAAACCATCCCTTAAACACCTCAAACACTCTTAGTTTAACATTTTTGCATATGTATAACACTATTGCACAAATCACATCAAGTGGGAAACTACATATGACTTGATCTGTCTTTAGAGTATTGGTATGCATGTAACATGCTCATATAAGGGGTGTGGATACATGTTCAGTGCATTTTACACAAACTAACCCCCCTATTTATCAAGTTTTATTTAAGAATAATGAAGGTCTAGGGTTGGATATTAAATCAGATCTACAAAGAGCTTCATCAACATTCAAGATCTGAAATTTCATAGGCAGGCTCACATAGGGACAATAAACAAAACCTAGAAAACTTAGTCTCTATGACCTATTTGGACAACAATGATGTGACCTAGTCTTGGTACTCCTATCCTTTCATTGAATGAAATCCAAATCTATATTCATGACACTATCCTAGTCCTTCATAGCTAGTATAAGCCTCTTTCTCCGTCGTATCATCCTAGTTTTAAGCTAAGTTACATTTCTACTCTTTCATTGCTATTTTTAGAAACCTTAAAAATCAAATAAATTATATAAATTAGTACTTTAACTATTAAAACATTATTTACCAATTTATTATTCCAAACCCTTAACTAAATTAGGAATAAAACTCCAATATTCCCAAAATAATTAAATCATAAAGCTAGAGAACTAGCTTAGCTTGTTGGTTTGCAAGAAATGTGTAAAAATAGTAGAGCATTAATATTCTAGACTAGATTATTTATTGCATTATTTTCATATTTATAAGACATCATTTATATTAGATATATCTCTATAATCAATGAATAAAACACAATAAAAACTAAAAAAATACATGTACTTAGATTGCATTTAGACAAAGCTAGGAAAATTTAGCATCTTGAATAATATGATAGATCTCTTTTTCTCCCTTTGCATGCACTATCAAATCATCGTAAAAGGATTAAAAAAATTATTTATTTCATTCATTTTTATTTTTGTCATTTATTTAATTTTAGGATTTAAATTTCAGAAAGCAAGCATTTTACTTCCAAGTCAAAAAAAATAAAACCACAAAATAGCTAAAACATTTCCAAAATCCTTTTCTAGTTGTACAAGCCAAAAAAAAGAACAAGACAAACCTTGATTCCAACAACACATGTCCTTACACAATTCATATAGACAACATCATACAATTATACATTGCCTAATCCTTCTTACATGATACTTTTTTAAACTCCAAGTATTTTTGGAGAAGTTCTTTTCCCTAAGGTTAGAGTACCCAATCCTATAGTTGGCATATAATATGATATCAATATTAATCTTAGGAGAGAGCTATTCCATTCCACCCCAATACCTCATCTCAATTTTGTCTCTCTTAATGATTTAGAATAGTAAGAATGAGTTCTTAGTCCACCCATCATTATCTTTCCTTGAAACATAGGTCATCACTATAACATCATCAAGGCCTAGTTTACCAATATCACCTCCTTATTTTCCTTATGCATAGCCTTATCTTATATTATTCAAATTTTTGGATGACATTTGCTAGGAATATCCAAAAAGATATACTATATCCCTTAATTTGAGTTATTCAACCCAATTTCCTCCATTTCCCTCGTCCTAAATCCACCAAGAGATTTACCTTATTGTGATCTTGGAGACTAAAGGGCCTTAGATCTCTATTTACACATAAATTGATGATCTGAATGATATTTGTAACATTATTAACCTATTTTTATTACATAATGATAACCCTTTACCTTCACCTTTTACAAATCTCATTCTACCCAAAAACCAACCTAGTTCATAGTCCATACAATATATTGACTACCTCAGCCTGACCTTGAGGAGTCAAGTGCATAGGTTAGCATGTGTTATTCATGTGAACATAAATTGGTGAACTATACATGAAGTAATTATACCCTTTACATTTCCCCTTTTCTTCCTCTTATCTTTCCTCTTTCTTTCATTATCCCTCTTTCTATTTCTTCTATGAGTATTCATATGCTCCCATATTATATCTGGATAGGACATACGTGGATCTCTTGGCCCAAAGAGATGTATAATAATCCAACTCAACTCTAGTGAGCCTTAATTTATGATTTAGAATAATCTAACCTTTGAAACCAATGTAGATTAATAATTATATGATTAATTTCATCCTAATAGCTAATTAAGATTAGGTTCTCCATTTGGAAAATAGGATATGTATCTAAAAATGAAAGTAACCACACTAACCGTAATGCTATGAACCTTATAGGGAGAGGAAAAATCACTCCCCATGTTTCTAATAGGACATAAATTAGCTTAAAAATATTAAACATAGAAAGTATTGCCAAATATGATCATTACCTAGGAGGGATCTACCACTTGGAAGATGAATTTAGTCTTATGGAAGCAGTCTCTCATCCTCCTAATAGGAGTCAAGACACTTCTAATACACTAGTGAAAATCACAACCACTACCCCTAGGGTTCCTACCTTAGACTAAAATTTTCAAATTAACCCATCTCACATATATACCCCTCCCATAAAAGATAATGTTGGACTTAACACTAACCCTAGACCAAGAAAAATCATCAACACCTTAGTGGGTTTCTTTCATGACCTTCAAATCAACCAAAAAACTTTGGGTCATAGGATGGACCCTAATTATCTTACACAATCTTATCCATCTCCTTCTCTCATCCAAATAATGACTCATCAAGCACCATAAAAATAATCTTACATGCTTATACCACAACAATAGCATGTTCTCTCATGAAATCATGTCTCTCACTAACCTCTTAGGGATATCCTCACTCATGGGGTCCCCAACCCACATGCCTCTAATATTCATCCATCCTATCAATCCCATATTCAAAACTCAATAAGGAGTGTATACACCTATGATACACCTTTTTAAAATGATGTGGTATCCAATAATCTACCTGTATTTATCCCTCCAAGTTATGTACCCCCCCATGTACACCCCCCTCTATAAACAAGATATATCCCACCTTATGTAACATAAGTCTATTTGATAACCACATACATCCTACCACAATAAACTACATACACCCCACCCTAATAAATTAAAACACCTCTTTCATATAAAAACATATCTCTTTACTTTAATATGTAATCTAAGTACATTTAGTTGGATAATCATTTTTTGGCTCATTATACTTTGCCTTACCAAGCTTCTTTCATCCCTTCTAGTGGTCATCAAACTAACCACTATGTGCCCCCACCTTTCCTCTCTAGTCTTACCATAATAATAACTGACCATAACAACATGGGGACTTATGCCAAGTACCTCAAGGAGCATCTTTATCCTAACCTATCAGGGGTCATTATTCCACATACCCTACTTGACCTTACCAAGTTCAAAAGGGATGGATATCCAATGTGTATGTTAAAGCTTATAATATAGCTATTAGAGAAATCCTTCCCTAAGATGGGATTATTACAAATAAAATCATAAAAAAACTTAGAAGGGATATCACTTGATTGATATTACCATATACTTGAGGGGCATATACATTATTTTTATCCAACTCATGGCTAATTTTTATAAAGATTTCAATATGAACAAACTCTTAAATACTAGTTTTTAAGAGTTCTTACACATCAGTAAAGAACACAATGAGTTAGTTACCCATTTCATCATGAGATGGTGGTAGGTATTATATTCCTCTGTTAGTGTACCCCTCATGGATTAATGGGAGTTATGTGATCTCTTCTTTTACTCCCTTAACAAGAAGTTAAGGAAGGACATCCATAAATTCCCATATTGATCTTATGAAAAAAGTATTGAGATC
This sequence comes from Torreya grandis, assembly GCA_037957365.1. Lineage (NCBI taxonomy): Eukaryota > Viridiplantae > Streptophyta > Pinopsida > Cupressales > Taxaceae > Torreya > Torreya grandis. The sequence continues at coordinate 205,252 of JARHVA010003291.1, forward strand.
CTCCTATGAATATACTAGGTAGTTATTGATAGTGGTAGGTGAACATATGAGATTAATTATTGCATTATCATCCCTAACCAGATAAATTGGGGATTTAAAAGTGAAAGTCTAAACAATACCAATAAAAAGGGTCCACAGTCCTAAATTTAAATAGGAATTCCACTACCAATGACATCACTTACTAGAATTATAAGCCAAACCTTATGAATAACAATTGATATCAGTCTATAAAATATACCATTGGTTCTAAAAAAAAAGTGGTAGTAACCAAAATCCCCTCCTTCTATCCATGCAGTTGACTATAACTAACCACCACCATACAACATACAACTCTAGAATCATAATCAAAACCAATACTATCATGTATAATAAATACACCAATTTTAGAACTAAACCTATTATCAATGAATCAATCAGTAAGGGTTTAGGCAACATGGACATAACATCAAGCCTAGGGAATACTATCCCAAGGTATATTGGATCTAACATTATATCATTAGTCACAACACATAGAACTATGAGGAGTATAATAAATTTATACATAGACTCTGAGAAGATCAAACGTAGAAATTTTTTGACATGTTCTGATAGAGTATTGGTTAAAAATATCATGCACCTTCAAACAACCCCATTTCCCCTCAAAATTAGAATTAAAAAATATATCAAAACCCATTTCCTAACCACTAAATGCTTGATACCCAAATCAAATAGTAGGTTGGCCCGCAAGCCCACCTAATTCCATATAATAAACCCATGATGCCATGAACTCATGATGTTAGAACCTACACCTATAGGATTTGAAGCACTAATGTTGCTCCCTAATTAGAAGTGTTGAGAAAAACTAGGATGATAAGAGTCATGGAATTGGAATTTAAAGAAGAGGAAAACATTTTTACTCATACTAGAAAGTATAAAACTATGGCTCTTCATCTGTCAAACATTATAGGAATTGAGTCTATTCCTAAACCCATGGGGAAATATGATTTGATCTCTTATTTAATTAATAAATTCTCACACATTTTATCCCTTAACCTACTCAAAAAATCCCCTACTCATCTATCAACCTTGTTTGATGCCCTAGGCTTCGGACATCTATCCAATGTTACTCTTCCTCCACAATTTCAAATTAGCCACATTGTTCTAAACATGTTTTTTCTTGGTTAAGAATCATAAGATGCATGTTAATTATTTGATTTGATAATACTTCCTATCAATTCAGAGAGGGAAAGGAGATATTTTAAAATATTAATGTAGGTTTTTATTTATAACAATTATGTGAAGAGATCTATGGATGATGATGGAGTGACCATCAATATTATCCTCTAGTTACAGAGAAATTCAGTGTTTTATAATGTGTAACACCCTACAATTATATGATAACATCAAATATAATTCCATAGGTACCATTGTCCTCCTAGTCATGTTGGGCCCAAATATAGTGCTAACTAATTTTTATGTAATAAATAAAGATATAAACTATAATTTGATCTTCAAAAGACCTTGGATACATCATATGAAGTCCATCCTTTTAATATTATTCTAATAAATTTGATTCTTACACCTACATAAGGTATTTGTAGCCCATGGGGACCCTAATACTTTTAATATGTTACAAGATATTCATAAGTAGCCCATATTACACATTTACTACCATCTACCTACTAATGGGATTCCAAAACCCCCACAATTGGTTGACATTACTAAATCCATGAATCCTAAATTAGTTATCTTAAATAAATTTGATGAAATAACCCAAACTATATTAAAATACAAATTAGAATGGAAAGACGTAGTGAAGACCAAAAATACCATAAATATAGAACCAGTTGTCTAGAGTGCCTGACCCATCAGTTTTGCTTCCTCCTGATATTTTGGTCATTATACTTCATCTTTCACCTAGCTATACCTCTCATCACATTGCATTCCCTCTAGTAAGCAACCTGGCCATACTTTCTCCCTAGGCCATCCTAATTCTCAAATAAGGGATTTATACTAAGATGATAAGTACTATATAAATCAATATTGGAACCCATGATTATCAAAAAATGCCTAAAATAGAATCCCCTCTTCCCCTCACAAAGAGAGATGACCCCATACAGTCACTTGTATGAATCTTATAGGCTTTCTCGCATATAAAAATAAGACAAAAAATGCTACCCATAGATTACAAATAATATTTCAAGCTACATAACTATACTTGTGTACCATCTATTCTAAAATAAAATCCTAGTTATATTGGCATACTTCAT